>JAHUTJ010027142.1:0-12356 GCA_036250325.1 Characodon lateralis
GAGAGCGATCTGCTGCCTGCAACATCCTTCAGCATGACCGGTTTGGCAGTGGGTCAGTAATGGTGTGGGGTGGCATTTCTTTGGAGGGCCACATGGCCCTCCATGTGCTCACCAGAGGTAGCCTGACGGCCATTAGGTACCGAGATGAGATCCTCAGACTCCTTGTGAGACCATATGCTGGTGTGTTTGGCCATGGGTTCCTCTTAATGCAGGACAATGCTAGACCTCATGTGGCTGGAGTGTGTCAGCAGTTCCTGCAGGATGAACACATTGAAGCTATGGACTATGAACATTCCCCAGACCTGAATCTGACTGAGCACATCTGGGACATCATGTCTCGCTCCATCCACCAACAGTCTGCACAGCCTGGACAGTCTGCACCACAGACTGTCCAGGAGTTGGCGGATGCTTTAGTCCAGGTCTGGGAGGAGATCCCTCAGGAGACCATCCGCCGTCTCATCAGGAGCATGCCCAGGCGTTGTAGGGAAGTCATACAGGCAGGTGGAGGCCACACACAATACTGAGCCTCATTTTGACTTGTTTTAAGGACATTACATCAAAGTTGGATCAGCCTGTAGTGTGTTTTTCCACTTTTATTTTGTGACTCCAAATCCAGGCCTCCATTGGTTAATAAATTTGATCTCCATTGATGATTTTTGTGTGATGTTGTTGTCAGCACATTCAACGTTGTACAGAACAAAGTATTCAAGTAATATTTCATTCATTCAGATCTAGGATGCGTTATTTGAGTGTTCCCTTTATTTTTTGAGAAGTGTATTTAGGTGACTTCTGAAGGCAGTTAGATGGACTGGATATTATTAATGGCTTTTTCCAGGTGCCATAACAGTGGAACACTATTCAGATTTCTACTCTTCACAATTATGCACAATAATTATATTGGTCCATGACATAAAATCCCCTAAAATGAATGAATGTTTGTGATTGTGGAATGACGAAATGGGAAAAGTTCATAAGGAACAAATACTTTTGCTAGACACTATAACTTCCCTTCCAGCCGCTGTAATGTAGTCAGCTAAAAGAAAAATGGTTGCAGCTTTTCTTTGGACATGCAATTGTGATGGATGATATATGTGAGCAGCCTGAAGCCGAGCTAAAACACTGGCTGATTTTTAAAGAGCCGATCAATTATTCAGAGCACTGAGTAAAATTGCTGGAAAATGGTTAATTGGTCATTAGAGGAACAAAGGCTTTTGTGGATGTTCAATTATTTAGAAGTCATGTTAGGCTGGCATGTCTGAGAATCATTGATTAGCAAATACACAGACAAGGTAGGTGAAATAATTTTTAGAGAAGAGTCTGGATGAGCTTCGTTCAAGTAATCAATACTGGTCTGAGTGGAGCACATTCAATGATTGTGAGCAAATTTATATCTGCCTGGATGATCAGATCTAGCTATGGTGTGGCTACAGAGTGGCAGAGAAGAGATGGAGAGGAGCTTTAGTAGGAGATGTTGGATGTGAGTATAAGAGCTGAATGTAAGAAGCTAAAGCACTGAGAGTGGGGAGCAGAGAGGTTTGAGTGGGCTGATCCTTGGACTGGGCACAGCAGCCGAATTCATCGGCTCACTGGACACCTCCAGAAGGAATCAGCAGGTGGCTTCCAGTCACCATAGAAACACTGGACGGACCCAGGCTACACTGGGGCCAATTACTGAACTGTAAGCCTGGATGGTCAGATTCATTGAAAAGTGGACAGAGGGGCAATAGTGTCTGTCCGCTGAGCCCAGAAATCCACATACAGTATGCATTGCATCGCTGGATGTACCATAGATGAAGTCAACTGAGGAACAGATTCAGCAAAGTGGAAAAAGCAGCAACATTATGGCAGAGAAGAGCCCGCCGCCTTTATTTGACATTCCCCAACTCTTCATTGCACACTTGTGCTCTGCAAGACGCCTCCTCTTCTGCCTGGAAGCTGAATAATTTGTTATGCATATAACTACAGGCTACACTTTAATTAGCAATCAGACTCCTTTAATTACACTCAGTGATGCCTCCTTAAGTAATGGACAATAGGGACTTAATTACAAACAACACATTATCAAAGACACCAACAGGACAGCAAGAGAGTTTTGGGGTAATAGTGTAGTTTACTCTGCAAAGACCTAAACCGTGCTGGATATTAGTCCATCAGGAAAGGAAGCAGATTCCTTGGATTCTTCATTAAGCATGAACTGGAGCAAAAATGACTGTAATACAGTTATCCTAAAGAAATAGGGTGCCCCAATATTCAGTTCTTTATTAAGAAATGTTCCCATATTGAAATTTGATTTTTCTGTCTCTGGAAAAGAAAATAATTTTATTGCACTTAATCATTTAACTTTGCTGACTTTTTGCTTCTTTTATTTTTTATAAATTATTATAAAATAACCAAAGACAAAAGTCCGCTTTTGTTGTTTGTAACATTGCTATTCATTTTTATAAGCTTACAGAAAGTGATGCAGCAAGGTTTAGTAGGATGGACTAAATGCACTCACAGAGATAACATCAGTGTTTATTGGACTCATCTCCACAACGTTGGCTTCATATGGCTCCTCTTGCCACACAGGGGCGTTGTCATTGATGTCAAGGATGGTGATGTTCACCTAAATTAGGGTTGAAAGAAGATTTTATTTTATTAGTATAATATATTGAGGATGTAATGAATGACGATGATGTTAAACACAAAGTTATTTGTAGTACAAAGTAGGACTTGGATGTACTCATCAGAGGCAAGACGATCATGTCAATTTTAAGCTTTTGATTATTATTTGACAATTTTTTTCCAGAGTAAAATGATTATACAACAAACAACTTCAGTGAATTTTCTCTAATCCACACATGGTCAAAATTATACATACAGGATGAGATATGAATATAAACCTGCATATAAACCTTACTATACAGATCTCAGAAAAATGGGCGGGGGCTGGCATAGTGTTGCGTGGGGCCCTTGCCTTGCCGTCGCGGCGCGCTGTGTGGTAGGGGTGGGACGTGACGGGGGTGTTTGGAGCGGGGCAGTGTGTGGAGCTTGAGCTGTGTGGGTGTTGCTTCGTCGTCTTTTCAGGGATTAAGCTCACCTGTCGGGGTGTGCCCATGTGCTGTAGGGTGGGGATTCATGGCATTTGGGTTCGAGGTCGTGTGTTCGATATCTGTGTCCTGGTTGGGGGTGGCCCTGTGGGGAAATTCATGTTGGGGTTCACTGGGGGTTGGGGGCTCATGGGGTTGGGATCAGAATACATTGGGAGGTTGGGACTATTTTGTTCTGTGGCTGCTCTGGTTGGCGGGCTGGTTTAGACCATGTAGACCCCTCTTTTGTACATGGTCCCCTGTCTGGATGAGAATGGGGGTCAATGGGGACTGGGGTTGGGGCAGGGGGTTGGGTTCCAGGTCTGGGCCAGGGTTGCTCAGGTTGAGGCAAGAGCCCGGGATAGCAGGTTCAGGTGCTAGAGAGGTCTGCCTGTCTCCACCCCCAGAGGGAAGGGGACCACCTCCTGTGTCCAGCAACTGGTTGTCCCTATGGGGTATCGGCACCTGGACCTGGGAGTATAGAGCATGTATGGGGAGTGTGAGTGAGTGTACGACATTGGGTGCGTGGGTGTGAGTGTTTTTATGTTTATGCATGAGTGTGAGAATGTGTGATTGTGACTGTGTGTGCCTGTTTTTTGTGTCCAGGGGGCAGGTCTGTGGCTCTTCACACTAGCTATTGCATATTTGTAATGGAGAAACCTTGTATACACAAGTGCGCTCACACACATCTTGCATTGATAAGTACCGTGCACATTTCGGTAAGAAAGCTGGTAATATGAACGTTTAGAAGCAAGCAGGGTGTTATCTTGTATTCTCTTCATCCTTCTTTCTTTCCTCCATTCTTTTCTCCTTCCCTCCCCCTTTCCTTTTTGCCCCACCTATCTTTCTTTCAAGCTTCTTTTTTTTTCCTTTTCATTTCTGTCTCCGTTTCCATATCAACTGAAATAATCCCAAAGCAGTTTCTAATAAAGTTTATTTTATAAATATCAAGTAGAGCTTTAAAGCGTTAGCTGTAAAGCTCCACTTGTGAAAGTAAAGCTGTTGGGCTTTTTCTTGGCACTCAGACAACAATTCTGAGTGTTACTCCAGAACACACAAAAAAAAAAAAAAAAAAAAGAAAAAGCAGACACATCATGTAGACATCAACAGGCTTCTGGCATAACTCAGGTTGGATATTTGACCATACATCCTAACAGAACAGGAAGAGTCCATTTAAAGTAGTTGTTTTCCTGGCACAGACATAGTGAAGGCATAGTCCAGAAATTTTCCAGAGGGTTGAGGTCAGAACTTTGGGAGGGTCATTCCAGGAGCCTACTGAAGCCTGTTGTAACTATTCTAAGACCAGTTTTAATGTGTTTGGGATCATTGTCCTTTTGAAACAATCATGTCTTAAACAGTTGGGAATTTCAACAAGTTGCTGATTTAAGATAAAGTTGAAAAAATTGGAGATCATCCTTCATTATTCCATCCACTTTATGCAATGCACCAGCAGCACGAGCTATGAAACACACCCATAGCATGCTGCTACCACTACCATGATTAACAGATAGTACAGTGTTGTTCGATTTGTAAGCCTCCTGTTGACTCCTCAAAATATACTTGTGGCCAGACAGCTTTTCCGTGTCTAACTAATTGTTTTCTAAAGGAAGCTTGTCATTTTGCTTTTCCCTGAAGAAGCTCCACATTTTCATTGGGCTTTAACAGGTCTCTATTAGAGCAGGGCCTTCTCTCTTGGTTGGCATCATCCAATAAGAAAACTGTGGACAGTCATACTGGTGTTCCAGGGGTTTGAAGGGTAGGCTTGAGTGTTGATAGATCTTCTCAAAACCTGACTAAAAACCTACAGAATATCTATAAACTTTGCCTAAAAGCTGTGCCCAAGCCAATTTAAATGAGTGCTCAACTATCCAGTCAGAATTGTGCCAGAAGCTTGTTGATGATTTAAAGCTTCTTTGTTGAGGTTCAAAATCTCTAACCAACATTTATCCAAATATTTATGGGGTGTATGTGTAATCTGGTGCCTGTATGCATAATATTTTACCTATGGAGATTTAAGAACACAAAAGCATTGTTTTTTAAATGTATTTAAATTATTTTATGCAACCGGGAAAATAAAAGTTTAAATGCCTCCTTCAAGGCCCAAAATTATTAGGACATCTATGCCCATGATGAGTGTAAACGTTTTACCAAAACAGTTTCATGGTATATGATGTCTTTTGACCAGAATACTAAAAACAAAGATACCAATGAGGTATAAAATAACTTTGATAAGATAAGATGTTAAGTTAAATGATGAATGTAAGGTTGTTACAGTGGCAATGCCAGTCTTCTGCTGAGGACCAACTCCTCCATCCACAGCTCTCACAATCAGGATATACTCTGACTTCTGCTCCCGGTCCAGTAGGGCTGTGGTTGTGAGCTCTCCTGAAACACAAACACAGCAACAAAATTTATACAGCCATCATTACAGCAGCTGAACATTTCAGGATGAACTGAGGAGTACAAAAGATGTAAACATTTACAGATTACTGATCAGGGTGTTCACAATGCAGAAAGCCAGCTGCTGCTCAACTGGCAACAAACTAAATGGCTCGAGTAAAAGCTGGTCTAAACAGACTGAAGCAGGTAGGAAAAGCCATAGACCTGTTAGTATGAATTGACAGAAGCAGCCTTTAATAAAATGCACACACTAACATACCTGAGCGTGAGTTAAGACGAAACTGAGAGGATCCTTCCAGAGAGTAGATAAGAGAGGCCTGGCCAAACTCCCGTGAGGAATCCAAATCAGTTGCATTTACAACCAGTACAGTTGCCCCTTTGTAAGATATGAGGTGTAGAAGACAGAGACACATAAAGAAAGCTGCAACTCACTGCATGAGAAGGGAAGATGTTGAGTCCAGTTAGAAAAAGAAACAATCAGAGAAAGACAAGCTGTAGAAACAACACTTGCAAAGCTAATTTTGTCACTGCCCTCATTCACAGTGACACTGATGGCATGGCAGTGAGCGGGTTTATGGATTAGTGGATTATTAGACTGTTATTTGGCCCAGAGCTGATCAATACCAAGCCTGGTAAGGGGATGAGATGTTGTCGAGAGCCGCAGGGCTAGCCCTAAGCTCTGTCTAGAAGAGCCAGCCGTAGGCCTTTACCTCAGGGCCAAATACTGCTCTAAACCTCAGCATTCCTTCAAGCCCCTCAAAGAAATGCTCCATTAAATTGTGTAGGAAACATAACGCATGGCCAGCATCTGCTGCAGCTAAGAAGAGAGAGAAAGGGACAGTCAAATTCCCAATTTCCTCTTGCGACTTGAAACTAATCTATTGTCTGGGAAGAAAAGAGGCTTCACATGCATGAGAATGAATATAGCAGCTAGCGATTTCCCTGGAGGAGCCAATATCCCACATTCTGAGGGAGAATTTCAAAACAGTATTGAAACAAAACACAGATGGCACAGATTAGAGGATACAGACATATTAAAACATGACACACCTAAAGCTACAGAGAAGCCTGTTGGTTGAAAATGAAAATACATCATACCTAATACAGTGTTTGAGAGATGTGTTTGTTGTGCAAACCACAAATATAATTGGAAACATTTGCATTTCCTGCATAAATGTATTGTCATAGCTGTAAGATGATTTGCTTAAGAAACTGAACTGATTACAAATTAACAGCAGTTTAAAAAGGGCTAAACTTTTATAAAAGAGCTCATTTATTTGCATATTTCTCAGTTCCCTAATTTCTGGCGCACCGTTGCACACACTCCTGCCCTATAGGTGGAGGAAGTGCATCTAAAAATCGTTTTACACCTGTGAAAAAGATATATGGGAGGAATGTATTACTAATGCATGTAAAGCCTATATTATGACCTCCATTATTACCTGCAGAAGATGTTGCTCCATTCCAATGTTAACTACATCTGTTTAAGGTCATAATTATGTCTGTTCATTATTTCTGTCATCAGCAAACATTTATTAAAATAGAACTCAGATGCTGTTCAATAATGTGTTATTTATCGAGATTATTTGATTACAAATCACTCAATTAATTAGATGATTTTTTTTTAATCCCATCTCACCACTATTAAAGACATGTAGTGCAAAAGCAATGATTGTTCAAAGCTGTAGTGTTGGATACAGTCAAAAGGTTAAGCCTTAACTGCTGAGCTTGGCGGGTAAAAGTGGGAGAGACATGTTGGAGTGAGGTAGTGTTAAAATGAGTTAAAATGTTATAATACCCGATAAAGTACATTAAGGTTTGTGGGTGTAACAAAAAATTTAAAGAAAGAATTCAAGGTGCATTTATGCCTCAGCAAACAACTATAATAACAAATCCCTTGTAGCCCCTTTAAATTTTGCCGTTTTTCTACTAAAAGTGAAGGGAAGTAGTTAGCCTTGAACTAGCACACAGCAACTATGAATCCATTTCATTTATGTATTTTGTAGGAAACCAATTCAATATTTTAAAAAGTAAATACAAATAAGTTCAGTCATTGCATTCATGTCCTGAAAGCAAGGAAAGTTTTACTATTTAAATAGCTGAAATGGCACAACAATTGCAGAAATAGTTTTAGGCCAAAAACATGGTTTACAGCAGTCACTCAATAATTACACTCCAAACTCACCTGCGATAAGGTTCTCTGGGATTTTGATGATGTAAGATGATTTGCTGAACTCAGGTGGATTGTCATTTTCATCCTGTGGGAGGAATAAACAGGTACAACAGTTCATTGTGATGTTCTAAACAATGACAAACTGCAGATCACAATCAAGATCTCAAAAAAGTTGAAGCTGTCACTGTGCATCAAGACTTATAGTAGATCAAAATATGTGGGAATAAATTCAAAACGAAGCAGGAAAAGGTTTTATGACCAGTGTGTTACACGCTAGTCAGATTCTAAGTTGATCCAGATTAGAGACGGGGCACACTCCTGGAACCAGGCCTGTGGGGTAAAAAAAACCCTGTGGGGAGAGAATTAGGGCGCCATGTACGCCGGGTTGTTGCAAGGTTGAGCATGCTAATTCCCGGAGGCATAATCCGGCTCTTGGTCGATCATCACCTCGCTGGCAGGAAAGAAGTTGAACCTGGTGTTTGGGGTTCAGTAATACCAAATATGTATAGCTGGTCTCACCTCTACACAGAGCTTCGGCTCATGGTTTTGTCCAACTACGAAGTTGTCTGGGGAGAGAGGCATTGGGTGAGTGATACTCACAAGCCCCTGGTTGAGCACCTCTGTGCACCTCTCCCAAGTGCATGAAAGGGGTCTCCTCGGTGACTGCTATCTGTGCCTACAGGTTTGAACAGCAGCTTAGTTCACCTAGGCTTCTTGAGGTTTCTGTATGGTTTCCTTGAAGTAATGCCATCTGGGGTCTTTTAAAGAAGGACCCTGTTCTAGAGATCTTCAACTCACACCTCAGGAAGCATTTCCAAGGAAGGCTGGGGAGATGCTGGGTCATGTTTAGGCCCTCCTTATGTTCCAGAAGCTTTGGCCTAAATGTCATTGATGCCTGCAGTGGCAGAAACTAAAGGTCATGGAAGGTGTGCAGCTACAGAATCAGGCATTTGGGGCTTAGCACTACCTGTAGGACTACTTGGATTATGGAACTATTGGTGCAGTTGACAGGTGCAGGTTAGACTCCACAAGGGCTACTTCTTGTTTTGATTCCTTTGTGATTTTCATGGACAGGATCTCAATGTATAATCATGGGGAGGAGAGGTGTCTGGTTTGGGATTCCCAGGTTCTCATCTTTGTTTTCTGGAGATGAGGTAGTTCTGTTGGTGTCTTCAAGCAATGGACTGATTCAAAGTGAAGCATGCCCAGGATGAGAATTCAATCCTCTCAATATGAGGCCATGGTTTTCAACCAGCAAAGGGTAGACTACTCCCTAGGGTCAAGAATCCTTTTCCACATCAAGCAGAGGAGTTCAAGTATATTGGTGTGTTGTTAATGATTGATAGTAGGATGTAGTGGGAAATGCTACAGTCTGTTGTGGTGAAGAAAAAGTAGAACACGAAAGCAAAAGTTTTATTGGTCTAGGTTCCAACCCTCACCTATGGTCATGAGATATGGAGCATGACTGAAACAGCCAGACCCTGTACACAAGCCACATAAATGACCTTCTTCTGTAGAGTGGCGGGACTCAACCTTAGAGATAGGGTGAGTGACTTGGTCATCTGGAAGAAATTTAGAAAAAAGCCGCTGATTCTCTGCATCCAAATGAGCTAGTTGAAGTGGTTTGGATATCTGATCAGGATTCCTCTTGGGCACGTCCCTCTGGGGGTTTTCTGGGCCTGTCAGACTGAGTGGACTCCACAGGACAATAAATCTATTTGGCCTGGGAACACTTTGGGATCCACCAGAATGAGCTGAAGAGTGTGTCTAGTGAGAGAGGTGTATGGGTTTCCCTGTTTGACCTGTAACTGCTGCAATCTGATATTTAATAAGCAGAAGAGACTAAACAGATGGGTGAATAGATAGATAAATGGTTGCTATGGTGAGTTAAAAAACTAATAACTTAATTTGCAATAAAATTTAATGTAAAGGGTGACATGACAAGAAACAATCCCTGCAACATGGAACAACAGCTGCTTTAAAACAAATTCAGTAAGAGCATTTAAATTTCTCACACCATCCCCCTTTAGAATAAGACTTCCATTTCCCACCAACATTTCCAGTTGTCTGGCAAGATCCCTACTGTGTGAGCTGCTAAGAAATGTTAACACTTTAACAACAGTCACTGGAACAATTATCTATTTGGGCTCCGAGTTACACTGGTGCAAAGCATTGTGCAAGTGTGATGCTGCCAGCTGCTGATAAACCCCTGTGGTGTGAGTCACAACAGAGAAACGGAGGCAGAGATACATAGGGGAAACGCTGAATTGTGAACATCTATCCCTTTCTCCCTCATGCAGGGTGTGTAGAGAAATTCCTATGGTCTGTGCATATCAAAGGATAATTATCCAGTCTTATTTTGCTGTTTCTCCTTTCATGAATAAAAAGTTAGATGTATAATGGAAGTCTTCCATGAGAAATGAGACTGGGGGCCTGACAACTATGGGCTTCGTCTGCTCATTATGTTTTTATGGCTGCATTTACAGTTTCTCAGCAAAGGTCAGAATAAGGGTTTTCAATTTAAACGTAAACTGAAAAATAAAGAAATGCAAAAGTGTTTCATATTTGAAATGATCAGTCAGAAGGGAAACAAGACCCACACAAAGTTGAAATAATACATTCTAACTAAAATATGTATATCCCCCCACTATTTTTGGTTAAATATCCAGTAGCAACTTACATTGATGGAAAGACAAGTTTCAGCTCTATTTCATTCAAATAGGAGGTTGCACTTACTATCACCTCCACTGTGACTGGGACAGTGCTATTAAGAGATGGGATTCCACCATCTTTGGCCATCACTGTCAAATAGATCATCCCTTTGGGAACCATCTCATAGTCCAGAGGCCTGGTCACGCTTATAACTGGGGCAGAGAGAGCAGAAAGAGGAACAGTGAAAAATAACAATTCATGCTTGGTGTAATTTTATTTTAAAACCATCATTCAGTCAAAATGTGAATTGAGGTTAACCCAAAAAAAAAAGACTGTAGAGGTAAGAGTACCTGCATAGCCTTCCACCATGATGATGCTGAAGTATTCACGGAAGACTGAAGCTGAAATGATGGTGTACGTCAGGAAGTTATTGGGAGGAGAATCCTCATCAGTAGCCTGTTAAGTAGACAGATGTTTGGGAGGTGCTTATAACAGGTGTCTTGGTTGAAGTTTTGAAAGTAAGACAAATACGACAAGTTGTAACACAGCAGGTGTTGCAGCAGACAATGCTCATATTTCTCTGTGTATGTTTAAACTACATGCAGTATTTAAGTCTGAGCATGTGTGTGCAGCCAGGAAGCTGTCATTCACTGGTGGCATGTTACTGGATGGATTAAAGCTGATTCTGGCTATTAGTGGTGCAGACGTCAGTGCTGGATGAACACCAACTGAGCCACGACAAGCCAAGCAGGCAGAAGAAAGATGAAACCATTTGTTGAAGGAATAATCCACAACAGCTTCAACTGCAATGATGACACAGACTCATTATTGTTGATTTGGCAGGAACTTTAAAATGAGTCCTCCGGCTGTGAGGACAGTCTACTGGGTCTTACTGGCAGCATTAGAAGCTGGACAGGTTGTCAAAAACACTCATTTGTATCTCTGCACAACAGACATATCTCTATGCTTTCATTTAATGCCAAAATGTTGAGTAAGCAATACCTTTCTTCCCCCACAACTTTTTAAGAAGTGGCTTTCCTTTCAGCCTGTCATTCTAAATCAATTTTCAACAAATACTTCCACCCCAGACAGTTGTTTTGTACTCAAAGGTAAAACGAGTTGGGGGCAGCATATCAAAAAGATGAGGGGAAAAGGAGTGAGTATAAGAAAAATGAATGAAAGCAGAACCTCAGCTGTAGGAGGCAAAAACCTCCAAGGCAAGAACCACAGAGCAGGAAATCCTCTCTTTGCTTTGTCTTCCTAGAGCAGTGTGTGAACACTTGTGTGCAAAACATCTAAGTTCCTGGGTAAACCGCTGACACACACAACTGTGTATCTGGCTTCTCTTTTCCTCTTGGGCAACAAATTAATATCAGCGGTGTTCAGAATAATCAAACACAGTGAACCAAGCATTGAGACCAGTTCACACAGTGCAGTGTACACCGAAGCAAGCCTCAAGGGATGTTTTTCTCTGCTGGGTGCAATCAAAGCAAATGCTGAGCCATTGATTACAATTGGGCCTGTATAGCTCTGCCTATTGTGTGGCATTGACTGATGGCCAAAACACCAAAGCTGACTGGTTTTCTTTTCACACACAATGCACTTCAACACATTAGCACAGGTTTACAGTGAAACTGGGGAAACACATGGAGTGACAAAAAGAACTGAAAAAAAAAAGAGTCCAGTGGAAATGTACAAAACATATTTGCATGTGAACATAATGCATCATTGTAGTCATTAGGACTAATGGACCGATTCTCTTATTTGATAAGTAATTTGTAGGATTTAAATGTGGGTAAACCTTAGGTTGTGAGTCCTGATTGAAAGGCAAATTTGCTCCTTAAGTAGGTCTACTAAGCTAATAATGTCTTTATATATATATATATATATATATATATATATATATTTATATATATATAAATATATATAATGAAATATATATATATATATATATATACAGGGGTTGGACAATGAAACTGAAACACCTGGTTTTAGACAACAATAATTTATTAGTATGGTGTAGGGCCTCCTTTTGCGGCCAATACAGCGTCAATTCGTCTTGG
>JAHUTJ010027143.1:0-12351 GCA_036250325.1 Characodon lateralis
CAGCAGGACCTTGAAAAACTAATTCATGCGTTCATCTTTAGTAGAATTGATTACTGCAACAGTGTCTTCACAGGTCTGCCTAAAAAGTCGATCAGACAGCTGCAGTTGATCCAGAACGCTGCTGCCCACGTCCTCACTAGAACTAAGAAAGTGGAGCACATCATCCTGGTTCTAAAGTCCCTACACTGGCTCCCTGTAGCTCAGAGAATAGACCTTAAAATACTTCTGTTAGTCTATAAATCACCAAAATACATTACTGACTTGTTGTCAGTGTATCAACCACCCAGACCCCTCAGGTCTTCTGGCTCAAATCTACTCTGCACACCCAGAACCAGAACTAAACATGGAGAAGCAGCTTTTAGTTTTTATGCTCCACTAACCTGGACTAAACAGAAAACTGTAAAAACACCAAAACCCTAAGTTGCTTTAAATCAAGATTAAAAACTTATTTGTTTAGAGTGGCCTTTGACTGTGCCATCTAAACATTATTAGTTAAGTTTTCAGTCCAACTTTCCTTTCATTTTCTTATAAATCATTTTATCATTAATTTTAATTATTTTATCTTTTTTACAATCATCTTATCATGTTAATTATTAATTTTTGTTCTATTTAACTTTTTGTGTTCGTTAGTCATTTAACTACCTTTATGCCACTGTAATGTACTTTTGCTATTATGTCTTTTTCTTTTTTTTTTTATGTAAAGCACTTTGAATTGTCTTGCTACTGAAATGTGCTATATAAATAAACTTGCCTTGCCTTGTTGAAGTCTGAAGAAGAAAAGAAGAAGCATGGCCACAACCATTTTTCTGAATGTCTAGTAGCCTAAATCTCATAATAAGGTGTTGAAAAGTGAAACAAACATACAGTGTTTTATAATTACAGCATGCTGACCAGAACTCTGTTCTGTGTAAGTAAAATTCACTTTAACTCAAGCAGCTCCTTTCATGCAAGCATTTCTACTCCAACAGTTGAGGAATCATTTTGCTCGGTAGTTAATGTATATGTCGAAGGCTAAATATAATACTCTATGATATGGAGCAGCAAAAAAAAAAAAGATGAATAAATTGGAAAATGTGACTTAGCTGTCTGTTTGATTTTATTAGCATAATAATAGACCTTATGTTAACATTAACTAACTAAAGTAGGTTTGTGATTTGAAATGAAAGGTAGGTCTACATGAAAGTGTGGTGAGTTATATTTATATTGGTAATAATTTATTATTAGTGTAATGTTTCAACTCTGGCTGAAACAGTTAAGTAATGTATACTGTTTTCTCACAGTGAGTCTCTTTTGATTAAGATGCATGGCAGAACATTGATTTATTTCATTCACAAATTTTGCAGCAAAGTGCCAAGAAAAGCGAGGCTATGAAAGCATAAATATTTCTAGTTTTTTTTTTTAAATATTTTATAAATAAATTTGGGAATAGATGCCCTTGTTTGGCTTGAGCACTTGCCTCTAAATTATCTATGCATGTTCTGACAAGCACCAGATCCAATTGGGATGTGGTACTGGTCTGGTTTTAGCTTTCTGAATATCTTTTGTATTCCCCCCTTCAGCATGAAGCTGTCTCTCAACATCAAGTCAAAACTTAACAAAGTAAAGGCCACTCTTCAGTGTATCTTAGATGAACTCTTGACAGCATTTTGGGGAATCACGTTTGACTAATATAATTTCACAGTGACAGTTGATAAACCAATGACCATCACTGATTGATGATGTCAAGTTCATCAAAATAACTATTGAAATGAGTAAAAAGACCATACATTTTGAGATTTTGAGATGTGTTTTACTTTTCTGCCACAAAATGACAACTATTTTGACAGAATTTTCCCATGAATAATTTCTAAAAACCCTCCAAATGTTGTAAAAGCAACCAGAAACCAGTCCAGTCTGGTAAATTGCACAGCACTACACAGTTTACCCCAGTCTTATAAAGAAAACACTAATCAACAACAACAATAAACATGCCAGAGCATAAAGTGTATGTATGATGATGCCCCCTTCACATTTCTGCCTACCCCCTTATGTATGCATGCCTAGAACCGGCCCTGGTAGCAACATATCAGTCTTGTAAGGTATTTAAGGAGGACTCCAAACTATTTGAATTCAGTCATTATATTGTACAGAAAATTGTCTGCAAGTAGAGGATATTCAAAACAACTGCAAACATGCCCAGATCTGGCCAGCCTGAGAGCAGACTGCAAGATGCTAAGAAAAGTCCTAAAAACCCTAAAACGTCATCAAGGGATTTATTGAAGGCTCATGCTACTGTTGATATGAAAGTACATGTCTGTACTAGCAGAGACTGTAAACGGTTAACTTTCATGGGAGGTGTGCAAGGAAGAAACCTTTGCTCTTTAAGGGAACACAAAGCCCAGACTTAAGTTCGTCAGATTGCTGCTGCTTAGTAGCAGCAGGACCGGGCCTACTCACCATCATAGAATCCACCTGAATTTTACAGTGTATCAGAGGATACATTGTTTACAGTGTATCAGAGGATACATTGTAAAATGAAAGATGAAGCAGAAATGGACCTTATGACTCAAAACATATTAGTGAATCCACCAACAACTGGTTGAGAGTAAGAAATGGAAAGTCCAGGGCTCAGATCTTGATCTCATTAAGATGCTGTGCGGTGATGTAAAATGGGGCTGAACATGCAAAAACCTCCTCAAACATCTCACAGGTGAAAGAAAGACGTGGAACAAGCTGTCCTCAGCCCAATGCCAGAGATCATCAGGTCTTCAGGTCATCAGGATTTCTAAAGGTGTTAAAGGTTTTCTTTGGGCTTCTTTTTCTCCCATTTACTTACTATGACTACTTATTGTACATTGTGTTCCTAAAGAATAAGAAAAGTCTGAAAAAAATATTCACAGATGATAGAAAGTGTCAGAAAGACAAGTATTTGAGAAATGGGATTTGAGGCTTGAGCGAGTTGTTCTTCAGTGGAACAGCAACAAGAAACCCACCAGCTCGGTTAAGGTTGCCTATAAGTTCTCAAGAATTGCCAACTAATGCATGGCTCTCATTTTTTGTAGGTTTGTTTTTGTTTTCCTTAAAAGCCGCGCTGTAAATACAGTAACTACCCATGATGGTCGTTTTCAGGTTTCAGCCAGAAAAATACAGGACAGAAACCAGGGCCAATTCTTGCTCCTTATGGGGCAACAAGCACCGGGTAAAATACCAGTAGTGGTTTAACATGAGTGAAATACTAGTTCATACTTACCAGTACCAGTGCACATAAATATGAAACAGAATGGAAAATGTTTCAGCTACAAAATTTAACTGGTACTGAAACCACTAATAATAGATGGTGTTGAGATGAAAAAACATCATCATTCATCGCCTTCATTAAAACTTTTGTTTCAGTGTCTCACTGAAGTCAAAGCCTGGATGACCTCAAATATTCTCAGTTTCAATTGGGCTTCCCCCAGAGGAGCTGGAGGAGGCGTCTGGTTACAGGGATGTCTGGGCATCTCTACTTAGTCTGCTGGCCCTGTGACCTGCTCCTGGATAAGCGGAAGACGACGAGTACGAAATCAACTTTTGCACAGTACTGATGTTTTAAAAGGCTAAAGTAATAGGGTCATTGCAGATTCAAAGCCAATCTAAAATTTCTTTACAACACTCCCAGCCTTTCTGCAAATTAAACATTGGTTGGCAAACATGTTAATAAAATATGACATTTAGTTCCTTGATCACTTAAGTGTTCAAGCCAAGGTGTTGTACTTTCTACTCAGAGGGTTTTATTTTTTTTACCAGATTGAAGAGATCTTTCGCCATTACAGTCTGGAGGTGCATTTTGTGTGTCGTGATAGCTAGCTAGCTAAAATCTATTTGCTTAGCTAACAGCTTTTTGGGAATGACTTGTTGGTGCTAACATAGTACTTTGTCTGTGTTATATTTGGTATTTTGTATAAATTCAGCCAAAGAAACTGCAGCACACTGAATCTCTGTGCCCAAAGACATTTAACGCCAGTTCTGTTATGTGTTGACACAACATTGTTCATTCCCTGAGTTTAGAAGCCATTTCAGGCCACATCATTCAAAGATAACAGTTGAACAGAAAATGAGGGAAAAACAGTCAGAAGTCAAAAGAAAAACTGGAGAAAGTCTGGCTTTAGAAGCAAATTAATGAAGAATTACTCAAGACTTTGCCAACTAGTTTAGACCGAGAAAGGGTAGATCAATGCTGGTCTTTAAAATTGAAAGCAAATAAGGAAATGTCCTCCCCCTTTCTTATTTATAGCATAAAGGGTCCAAATTATGGAAACCAATTCTGCTCACTAGCACCAACTGGTAAACATGTTCAAATAAAAAGTTTCTTGAATATCACTTTAAGTGTTAGATCAACACATTGCAGTTTTTAAAACCGTGTAAGAAGCCCGATATGGCCCATGTTTTTTGCAGAATAAGAAGCATGATGCTGCTGCCACCTAGTCAGGAAAACACTGCTTTCCACCAAACATCCATCAGTAGTAGCGATGGATTTCAGCAGATTGTTGTTTGTATCTTGCCAACTAGTGCATGAGTGTCATGTCTTTTTCTATTAACATATGTTTCTTTTCCTATGCAGGTGTCTTGTGAAATGGCTGGAGGTTCGCTGTGTGTGCCCCATGTGCAACAAACCCATAGCGGGTCCCCCCGAGCAGCATCACAGCATTGGGACTCTGCTTGATGAGCTGGTATAGCCTCTGAACCCCTACCAGCCCGGGGTGGGAGGCCAATGCTCAGCCACATCATGACCAGCGGGAGCAGGGACACGCCGTCAAAACACAGCAAAGCACCAACACAGGGTAACCTAGATACCACCTGGAGAATAGCCTCTGAAGGTTGCTGCGAGATTATCTTCTGCCACCCACACATCCCTCCAGCACTCTTCTTTCAGCATCCCTCCCTGCACCTGTTCCTTCACATCCTCCCCTGCTGCCTGGAATGTGGTTAACGGCAACACTGAGGTGGAGAAGGCAGCTGTTCCACTGTCGCGTGGACAAAAAGCGTTGACAGGATGAAGATCACGGCCTCAGCGAGGAGTTGGTGTTCCAGCCTTGAACGTCACGGTGGGCACAGGCATGAAATTAGATCCGTACCCGCTGAAACCTGTGTGCAAAAACAACACCAGCAGACAACACCTTTCAGATTAACATCTGAGGGGGAATAAAAGCCACATGCAGACAAAAAAGAAACCCGATTTTCTGCTCATTGTCTCTGTTAGAGGTTTGTTTGTAAATTTGTATAAAAAAGAAAGACTGATAGAAAAGGAGCAAGAGCTTAAACTTTTTTTAAACACTAAATTAATTAAAGGTGTATAAAATTGATTTCAGTGTAATTTGTGCTGTATAAATGACTTATTTCCTTTTTCCCATGTGGAGCAAAGGTCATAAGCAGGAAAACCCAACTAATTTCAACTATGATATAAAAAATCCAGTCCAATCTTTATTCAACAGTCACATAATAGGTACTGTAAATTCTTTAGATGTTCGCTGCATTTTTTACTGCCCGGATATGTTGGTGTTGAGATAGATGGAAGACGTCAAAATCATCCTGTCTTTCACCGCTACAAATATGTGGCTGAATATTAGCATAACAATGAGAATTAAGAAAATACATTTAAAAAAGCGAGGATTTTTTTCTTGTTTCCCCATTTTATAAATAAAACCATAATGTGAAGAATAAAGTCCAAATGCTGAGAATAAAATTTACAGTAAAAAAAAAACATAGTTTGAGAAGAAAGTAGGGTTTACATGAACAAACTTCTCTCAGCTTCATTCTCGTCATGCCAACATAAAACTAAATTTAAATTAGAAAATTTCTTTTACCAGTTTACATAACCAGATGAACGTTATGCATGTAAAGAATAATGTCTAAATGTTGAGAAGAAAAGTAAAAAGAAGAGACAGAAGAAAAGACAAAAATTGAGTTTGAATAAACTTGTGTTTTTTATCTACACTAATTTATTAATTTGAAACTGCAATTGTATTTTAAGATAAAAGTAAGATTTACAGGAATTAACGTTTTCTAAATGTATAATTATGATGATGATTATCATAATTATTATTTTTTTGAACGAGAAAAACTGAACGGTGATTTCCATCTGCAAAAATCAATTGACTTCAATTTCTGCTTGCTGACTTGATTGTGAAATAAAAAAATTTCTCTTTCTTCTGTAAAAATAGACATGTTTTTTTAAGTAATACAAATACACAATTTTTCACTCATTAAACAAATGTTGATCATTTTTACAGGTTGCACTTTGAATGTACTAGCATTAATTTGTCATTTTCTTCCACATTCCTCCCTAATGGGTTTTTTTTCCCCATAAAAGCGTAATACTGCCTGAATTGAGCTCACAAAAATTCACAAAGCACATTGTTGGACCACAACAGACACCTGCACTGAAATTAAAATGTTAATGTGAGTGAATAAAAAATGGGGCAAAGGTGATTCTGTTGTATTGTTGGCAAATGAACAACATAAAGGTTCACTCTGACTCTAACCACATTCCGTGTTTTGTAAGACAATAGATGTAAATACTTGGAAAAAAAGTAAAAAATAAAATTGTTTTTGCTCAGCTTCTCGCTTCATTCTTTATAGCCACAAATGTGGCGACACCTGCAGGTGAAATCGTGCAATAAGATGTAGTTAACCTTTTGCACCTGCATGACCAATCATAAAAATACAAGTGTATAAAAGTTTACTCAGCACTTAACGTTAAGATATTAATATAATTTTTACATTATGTCCCACATTATAAGAGATTTGTTCTGACTGATGCTGTAAAACAAATAACCCTACCCACCATAAGAGACCTGCAAAGACCTGAGAGAAGAAAACACATTTAAAATAATATCTTCACCTTTTTAAAACACATACGTTGCTTTTGCTTGAAATCTTTGTCACCAACATTAGAAACTAAACCTCTGCATGTTTTATTGGAGGGAAATACTATTTTTATTGACATTTGTATTTTGTTTTTTTTAGTGCAAGCTCACATTAAAAGGCAGACGTATGTGGCTTAGTGAATGACAAAGCTAATAAAGTTGTTTTTTTTCTTAGTTTTCTCTATTTTCTGATTGGGCACTGTTAGGATAAAATAGGATGGTTGGAGCGGCAGTTTTTTTCTTGTGCCGTGCCTCTATAGATCTGGTGGTGGAGCATTTCAGGTGACCAAAATATATCAGATTTGCTTTGCCTCAACCTCCGAAGGAGCAAAGTTCTTCAGTACAGATGAAAATGTTGGAGCTATTTGCTTGAAGGCCAGTTTCTGGTTGGGACTCTATGCTCACTAAGCCACAGAAACCTCACTATTGATCCAGCAGCACACAGAATGCTGCGGTTGTCAGTTGTTTGACCGACAGGAGGCTGTGATGTCAGGTGTTTCACCCTTCCACGTCATCCACAGGGTCATGCTAACAATGAGCTCCTCATAGATGCACCTCCCTTGTTGTTGACCAAGTATGCTCATGAGAGGCCAATGGATGATATTTAAAAAACTTTTCAATAAAGAAAAATAAAGTTAATTTATTGGCTCTTTGTCAATTTGGCCAACCTTCTGTTTCTTTTTGTAGGAAAATACATGTTGGATATACTCGTATATTAACAGAAGTACAATAACTTGTCATGAGGTCCGGACATTTAAAGGATCTTGTTCTATTGCTTGTTTCAGAAATGAAACATATAAAGATTTAATTGAAAGTATTTTTTTCTTCCTGAGAAATCAGGTAGGCAAAAGAAAACATCTTATGGTCAAATTTTCCCAAGGATGGGTTTTTAGTTTTTTAAGAAAAGGCAATTTTTTTTTTTTGAGAGAGTTTTGTAAAGTAAATTAATAAATTAATAAATAAATGTCCTAGTTTTCTTTTTCCTGCCTTTCAAAAACAACAAAAAACGTTATTTAAATTTTAGGGTAAAAAAGTCTTACAGTCTTTGAAAATAAAATAAATAGCCTGGTTTTCCTTTTTTAAACTTGCATTTCAAAGAAAAAAAAAGCAAACAAAGTTCTTTAAATGATGGGGAAAAAACTATCCTATAGTTTCATGTGCACAAGGATGCGCCTTAATTTGTGGTCCAAATAACAGACAGGAGTGCGGGAGCCACATAGTCCAATGAACAGAATGCAAAAACAGGACAGGACTGACTTACTGGTGGGACACAAAGACAGCAAGAAACAAGAAACCAGGACAGAGTAATGGAAGGAACCAACAATGAACAATGAAAACCAGGGAGATTAGATACTGAGGCAAGAGTGAAGAATGGAATTGGGACCAGGTGAGCTTAATCAGGGGAATGTGCAACAGCTGTGGAGGAGAGTGATGAGCAGGGGAACTGAGGGAAGGTGAATAATAAACACTGTGAGAAGAAAGAGGGTGCTAAAATAAAACACAAAGGAATTACAAGACTAACACTAACATAAGAGAATGAACTAAATTGGCACCAACAGTACCTCCCAAATTAGTAAGAAACTAAACACAAAGGAATGAACTATAATGACATGAGCTAAATAATTATAATGAGCAAAGAAACAAACTCACACAAATGGAAAACCAAACCCCTAACTCCCATGGACCCTGGCAGAATGAATGAATACATGAACAAATGAATAAATAATACGCCTGGTTTCCTTGCTTTGTAAATAAATAAATAAAAAACAGAAAAACTCTTTAAAAAATATGAAATATTTGTCCAATAGCGCCTTAAAACATTTAAAACTGCTCTAAAAAAAGCTTTCAAGAAAAACCTGGCAAAAATGCTCCTTAAACTATAGGGAAATATATTTACTAACTAATAAACAAACTAACCAAATAGATAAATAACAAAGTAGCCAATGCATTCAACAGAAAAAAGAACATTTGTTCAGCTTGAAAACGTTGTCAGGATAAAAAGTTTTTGCTTTTCTGCCTTTTTTCATAGGATTTAAAAACAAATAAAACAGTATTTAAA
The DNA here is from genome assembly GCA_036250325.1 of Characodon lateralis. NCBI lineage: Eukaryota > Metazoa > Chordata > Actinopteri > Cyprinodontiformes > Goodeidae > Characodon > Characodon lateralis. Next base: position 8,944 of record JAHUTJ010027143.1, read on the forward strand.
TAACATATGAAATTTGGTCAGATGTGGAAATTGTGTCAAAATTATTGTTTATTTTATTCCTCCCCCAAGACGATTTAGGGCTCCCATACTTTCTGCATTCTGTGATCTAAAATATACTTTTTGGTCAGATTTTATTTCCTCTTGACTTTGACCCAAATTTATTTATGTAAAGTCACATTTCCAGGATTTAGTTTGGGATAATTATTATTAGTATTGCTGCATCTGCACTTTTTATTGCAGAGAAACATTAAGCAAGTGTATGGCTGATAGCAAGGACCATATGTACTGCAGCCCCACTAAATGTTCTTCCTTCTAGATCTGACTAGGACCTAATTATTGCTTCAAAACAGACTGCAGATGAGAGAGAGAGAGCATTGCAGTATGAAGGACATTTCTGGTCATAGTTTGCTTCTAGCTAATTACAGTTTGAGTGAAACTAATAGTGAATCAGGAATGAAAGCAGATGGTTTGGGATCTTCCAGAGATGAAGGAAGCGAGGAATGGAAAACAGGGAAAGAAGGGAGTTGGAGAGGGAGGCGCTGGAAAAAGGTGGAGATTAAGAGGAGGGAGGATCAGGTCACTTCAACCTTTACTTTTAAAGAACTGCTTCATCATTTCCTTCTCAGCTATACCTTTTACTCTATTAATTTCAAAGATAAGTTGTTTATGACTGTTGTTGTCCAAGTGTGACTTCTATTTGGGAGAAGTTGGTGAGTACAAATTCTTTTCTCTCTGTCATTAATTAGAGGTTTGCAGAGTAAACACTTTGCTATGTTTCTATCTTTGTGTGTTTCACTCATGTCATCATATGAGAGGGTGGTCCATGGTTTACTCCCTTGAAGTGTATTCAGTTTAGGTTTCTGGTTTCTTTAAACACTTAAAGCTTATTCTGAACAAATAAGGAAGAAACTTGAAAACCTTACAATTTCAGGAGAAAAGTATCGAAAACTATGAACTATTTGCAAGTGTTTCAGTCTGTCTATGACAGCATGAATACTTGTATAAATCCGTCTTCACACACACACACACACACACACACACACACACACACACACACACACACACACACACACACACACACACACACACATGCATACATATGAACGGCCTTTGGGGAAACATAGGCAAGTCTTTCATGAAAATGGCCATAACCAGAGCCATAAAGAACCAACTGTGTTGTGAATAAATTGATTGTGACAACACACACTCATACGCCCACAGATGAGGTGCAGAAGCTTACAGAGAAATGCTTGTTTCTGTCCACCTTCAGCGTTGTGGCACGTCAGGTCAGGCTGTTTCTCTGCATGTTACAGCAGCCAAACTCTAGCAGTCAGACTCACAATTAAGACACATACGGACATAATTAGTAGTTGTTTTTTTATTGCGACTTGAGATGAGAAGAAATAAATTCACTGCAGACATCCGTTCACCCTGTTTGTGTTGCTTCTTCTGTAGAGAGTTAAAAATTTATGTGAATTTTTACTTTTACTAGGGGTTCCTACACATATTTGAGTCACTATTTGTCACTTTTATATATATTTGTTTTTTGCGGCACTAGAGGCCTTTATTTTTCCATTTTTTCAATAGTAGGTAGACAGGAAAGAGGAGCAAAGAGAGGGGGAGACATTTGGCGAAGGTCGCTGAGTCCAGGACTCAAACCCAGGACAGCTGCACCGAGGACTATAGCTTAACCCCTACAACACCAACGCCGCCCAATTTGTCACTTTTAAAGCCTCAAATTTACGGAGTGTAGAATGGTATATATTTCTGCAGGAGACAGGTTTTAAATATGGAACTTGCAAAAGCTTACTTGATTGAAGGATAATGAATGGATAGATGTCGGATAGATGGATGGTTAAACAGATGGTTGGATGGATGGATGGATGGATGGATGGATGGATGGATGGATGGTTACACAGACGGTTGGTTGAATGGATGTTAAACAGCAAACAGAATACTTTAAAAACTAAAAACATTTTTGTCATATAATTAATTTCAGAACTCATCATGGATCATCACTCACCATGACGTAAATATGATGAGCAGCCTCATGTGAAGATGTTGCCAACCAGGATGATACAAAAGGGCACAATGAAAAAACTAGTGGACTACAACAGCTGCACTGGAGCAATGACCTTTGTGTTACAGAGAGGTGTTTTCTATTCCTCTAAGTGTTTCTAAAAATTTTAGAGACAATCCAGAATGTTCACACGGTGGCTGCTGGCTCTGATTGCCCGTATCAGTCTCATCACATTGGGCCTCTGCTGCTTTCTGCTGCTCTTCTACCTCATGGCCTGTAAACCTTCATCTCACAGCAAACACCCTTCTCTGCTGTGGTCTGGAGGAGCCACCAGTAAGGAGGGATACATGGCCTTGCTGCAGGAGGGAGAGGACTCTCACAGACACTACATTAGCAGTCTGACGAAGCAGATAGCGGAGCTGAAGGAGGCTCTGGAGGAGAGGACTCAGCAGCTTCAGGAGTCCCTGGAGAAGGCTAAAAGTAAAGGGATTCTCCCTCAGGGTCTAGAGAGTCTTCACAAGACCCCAACAAAGTCTGACCTCAAGGTAAAAAAGCCCAAGTGAAGATGATTTGTAAATGTGAATTAATAACATAAGAAGGAAATATGTAATGTTATATACGGCGTGGTGTCCTTCAGGAGTTCTTCCGCTCCCAGCTGAACCAGGCGGAGGTGAATTCAGGTCTGGAGGTGCCCAATGAATATGCGCTTATCCCTTTCAACACATTCACCCTGCAGACGTGAGTACAGCTGTGCCGCCAGGGTCTCCATTAGAGCCACCCAAGCCCTGTCTATATAAAGAGTGAGGTGTTTGTGGTGCCGCTCAGGGTTTACCAGCTGGAAACGGGGCTGACGAAGCACCCGGCTGAGAGGCCCATGAGAAGAGACCACAGAGACGAGCTAATCGGGACAGTGGAGACGGCTCTGCATGTCCTCAATGGACCCCAGCAACAACCAGGCAACCCCAGGAGGAAACGCTCGTATTCCCCTTCAGACTTCATACAGGGTGAAAAACAGTTAGCTTCTTTCATTGGTTATAAATGTAAAACATTGGAATAAAACGGGAGACACAAGGAAAATGTGAAACACAACCAGACACATGCTGCAAGTTACTTTATACCTCCTTTCTCCTAGTTATCTGACTTGCAGTTATTAGTTAGAAGAAGAAATATTGCCATATAAAAAAAGAAAACATTGCAAGTTTTCTTTCGTACTGAAACCAAATCTGATGTTAAAAGTGGTATCTGGTGAAGTTAAGTCATGATGCATACAGGTCCTTCTCAAAATATTAGCATATTGTGATAAAGTTCATTATTTTCCATAATGTCATGATGAAAATTTAACATTCATATATTTTAGATTCATTGCACACTAACTGAAATATTTCAGG
>JAHUTJ010027144.1:0-12347 GCA_036250325.1 Characodon lateralis
ACTCTGCTCTTACTGGTGCAATGTGCAATCAATGAAGACTGGCTACCAGGCTGGTCCAATTTAGCCATGAAACCTCCCACACTAAAATGACAGGTGTTTCAGTTTCATTGTCCAACCCCTGTAGCTACTTTTAGGTCCTGCAATAGTATTATAATCAGCTTGAAATGTGGCCATTGCAACATGGAATATTTTTAAAAATGTTTTTCAGCCATTCTGTTGTGGATTTGCTGCTTTGTTTGGGATCATGTCCTGTTGATGACCCACTTTAGGCTGAGCTTCAGCTGTTGGACCTCACATTTTTCTTGGATATACAGAACACTGTATAGTCAAATTAAGGACAACAATGTCTCCAGGTCCTTGGCTCCAATAGAAGTCTAAAACATCACTTCTCAACCATGGGCTTACAACTGTTCAAATTCATACTCACCTGTACCTGCATGTCTGCCTTCTATCTCCATGCCTTCAGCTAAACCATTCGGATGTCCGTTCTCCAGTCATCAGACATCGGAACCTCCTCCTGCAACAGAGAGAAAAAACACAACAGTGCTCACCTTCTGCTCTCCATCAACTTATTTCAGTCACTCTGGGATTTCCAGCCATCCTCTAAAGCCAGAAAGACAAAATAGATCAGAAAAACAAGTCCACAGAAACAAATCTTACATCTAACTGAGTTCCACTAATCATTACCGTTTCCATTTCAGAGAGAACGTCTAATCACCACATGTTTATATTCAAGAGTCAATAACATCATTGTCCAACAAACATGTTAAACAGTCTTAAATATCTAAATGTCTCTTCTTTTGACTCCCTTCTACTAAACCATGACATTAGTTGTTCGGTATGTAACTGGATCTGAATAGGTGTATGACTGGATTGATTTAAATTTGGACTGAACTAGATTCAGAAAACAAAGCTGGATTTTTATTAAATCACACAGCTACAATGGAGAAATGTGATGATTAGTTAAGCAGAAGATATTAGGGTGAAGAAAAAAAAAAAAAAACTTAGATGAGAGCAGCAGACTGACAGAGATGTTGTAAGACATTTTTGGTTAATGGGAGAACAGGCGTTTTTAGGAAAAACTCAATTTAATTAGAAATTTGGACTCAGAGCTTCTCCTTGGCATTAGCTAACCATTTGTTCTTAATGCCAAGTCACTACACTCCAGAGGCCCTGAAGTATTTTAAAGACTTGGAACACAACTAAAATGGAAATAAATAAACCAGAAATCAAGAGTAGAAAATGCATAAGTTATGCTTATCATGTGTGTCACATGGGAAGCTTGCACACAGTGAGGGATGGCAGACATGACTAGAGCAGGGATAATCATTCATCTTCCCAGTAGCCCACTTCCCATCTTTGTTTTCCCTCTTCAGCACACTTCCTTTAACTCAACAAGCCATTAGCAGTCTTTTACAGACCTTGATGACATGTGGGAAAACTGCAGGAAAACATAGGAAACGTGCAGACATTAGGACTGAGGACCTGGGTTTGGGACATTTTTGCTACTCTACAAGTAAGTGAACATGGAGAACAACTGGGATGCTGGTGAAGCCAGCAGGAAAACACAAATCACCAAGACACAAAAGATAAGCACTTAAAAACATCAAGCAGTATAATGATGTCAAAAAAACAACATAGCTGATGGATAATGTCACTTGCCTGACACAAAATAAATGGACCACATTATAATATTGTTCAAATTTCCCTGGAAGTTTTGATGTAGCTTAGCTTTCTCTGAATTTTCAGCAGTTTATGAAAATGTAAATGTTTTTCCCAATCAGAGCAATTTGAACCACATCAGTAATTTACTATTTCAACCTCCTTATTTGTTGGGTATAGGATGACAGACTGAAGACTGTCATCCTATACCCAATATGACCTTTTATAAGGTCACATGAAACCACTCTACATAGATACATTTCTACCACAGCTTCCTGTTTCATGCTTACTGAGGTCTGTAGGGATGCATTTGCTGTAAGGTTGACTCCTGAGAACATTGTCAGCTATCTTACATATTTTCCACTAAACAATTCTCTCATTTTAGCCCTTCATGGGATTCCTGTTTACAGGCCTAAACAAACCTGATTTCAATAGATAAAAGGGTCCTTCAGAACTTAATAGGTTTGTTGGAGCTGAAAACATTTAAGAAACCCAGGAAACTGTCCCCCAAGGTCTCAAACTAACAACCTCTGTTATAAAGATCCACATCCTGTTTTTTATCAGAAAAATATTTCACAAGTTTCTTTTGTTTAACTGTATCTGCATGGTTCTGAGCATAAATTACGAATCAAACCTCAGAACGTTTTAACGTTTTAATAAAAATGTAACTGGATTCTAATACAATAATTTAATATTTAAAAATTCAGTTTTTCATTACTCATTATCTTACTCCATAAGCAGAAGTTATTGTAGTTCAAAATATTGATAACATTCTACTTTTTGCCTTTGTTTTTCATTATGAAATTGTTATAGATAAAAATAATTTTATTAAAACTTCTGTAGAACACAAGGATTGAAGTCCTGAGGTAGGAATATTTGTTTGCTGAACCTGTTTGAAGCCTGTTTCTGTTCAGGAGGTCAGCATCTTTCATATTTAAGCCAAACGGCCATCTCTTCTGACTGATACTTTCAATTGTAAGGCCAAGAGAATCAGGTGTCATTGCTAGATTATTATTATTTTTAGCAGTCATCTGCATCCAAAAATCCAGCTTCTATTCTCCCTGTTTCCTCTGTTTGTTGCTCGACTGAAAAAAGTCAAGAGTGTGCCTGTTGATCAGATAGCCCTATGACTAATGAAAAGTGTCACTGAAGTGACAGCAAGATTAATGAAGTATCTTGGGCTGCACTTGCATGCAGTGCATCGGGGCTTTTCCTGCAGAGTTGCTGTCGCTGGTTAACTGCTATTTATGGTGACAAATAATGCACCATTCTGCCACCAACACCTGGAGTCAAGGTTAAAAAACACATTCTCCTCAAAAGGATGAGGGAACGTGGACAAAGGAGTGGAAGATGGCAACTAGAGAGCAAGACAAGGACAGGTGGCATTTTGGATGCAGAGTAAACTTATTTCCTCAAACAGGGCTCAGTGGGATGGCGACAGGAGAGATGGTGGGTGGTGGACAGGAAGAAAGGCAATGAAGGATTAATTGAAAACATCTGTGCCATACAAAGTGGTATAGCAGGGGACCATAAAGGAGATGATATCAGAGCGGAGCCATAAACTCCTCTTATTTCTATTCAAGTTTTCATTATTTACCTAAGTGTATGCAGCTGGGAATGTCACTGACTGACTGAACACAAAGATGTGTGTGTGAGAATAGGCACGCATCACTTTGATTAAGATGGTATCTTATTTGTAGTCGATACCAGTGGCCAAACCTCAGGAGCGGTCAATTTAATCTGACCTTCAGCTGCAGCGTTACAGTCAGACTTTGTGTGTGTGTGTGTGTGTGTGTGTGTGTGTGTGTGTGTGTGTGTGTGTGTGTGTGTGTGTGTGTGTGTGTGTGTGTGTGTGAGAGAGAGAGAGGCTGGAAAAAATATCCAGACAGACAGACGTTAAGCATGTGTGGGAAGACAGGACCACAGAACACACTTGACTCAATGACAGACATAAACACACACACAGACATTCTTCTGTTGTCAGGTGCAACAAAACACACAGGCTGTACTGTGCAGAAGTCTTCAGTCAACTATCGGTGCTTTCTGCAGCAGCAAACAAAGAAGCCGAACCCCCACGATAAATCCTAAATGGTCATCAGAAAGCCTGGAAAACAGGCAGCTTCCATTTATTGTTGATGTCTAACTGCTTTGAAACATATCGTAAATAATTTTCGCTGGTTTGAAACAAATGTTTGTTTACAGTAAATATGAATATTTATTCAGTGACTGTTTTTTAAAATCTGAAAAAAACCCTAATGTATTTAAAAATGTTCACAGATATACCAGACCAGTAATTTTACGTCATTTTAAGTCATATTTAATGAATTAAATTATGTCTTCCAAAGAGGCTCATTTGTAAAAATAAAAGTGCCTTTTCAAAATAACCCTAAGGCAGGTATTAAAAATATCATTTGTTTGCAATCTGACCTTATTTATTGGGTGTTACGACCAGTGGTCGTAGGTGTGTTTTGTTTTTATAATCTTGTGTACAGGCTGCTGATGTGGCCGCTGAAGAGGAGGAAACCCTGTTCCTGCATTTCTGTCGGCTTGGCTGCGCGCGACTCCCTGCCGGTGGGATTCCCCCTTTTGTGTTCTTCTTCTCTGGTTGCTGGTGGATGCAGATCTTCCTGGACATCAGTATTCCTCCTGCTAGACGTCGCCGGGATTTCCTGTGGACTCTCTATTTCCTGCTTCCGCAAATGCACCGCCAATCATCACGGAGTCCAGCCTATATAAACTCTCTACACCTGCCACAAAAGGGCGGCTGTGATTTAATCTGAGCAGCTTGCTTCGTGTGCTTGTGAAGCTTTGCTAGTGGTGGTATTTGTTGGTTCTGGTTAAGATATTAGTTACTGTTTAACCTGTCTGTTTTCCCTGGCGACTTGGTTAGAGCTGGCTGGCTTGTTATTAGGAAAACTTGTTAAATAGGTATCAAACCTAGGGTTTGATCTCCTTTGTTTGTGTTTTGACTGTTTTGGTTCCATGTTTGCTGATTGCCTACTCACCAAGAAAACTTTGAGTGTTTTATTTAGGGTTCTTTTCTTTAGTGCTGGAGGCTGTTTGGTTAGTTGCCTCATGTTAGTGGTGCATTCTTTTACATACGTGTCTGTTACTTTAAACATTACAAATAAACAACCTTCATTAGACTTCCCATATCTCCATTTTCTTTATGTTACTTCCCCTCCTTCACCCCTGGCCCAGCCAGGTCGTAACATAAGTGGGGGTTCGTCCGGGATTTTCCTTAAAGAGTTCTTGTGACAAACACAAGTAATTCATTCTTTTGTGACTTAGAGGTCTGAAGGTGCACCTGCAACTCTTTGTGCTATTCAGTCAAAACAATGGCTCAGTTCAATATTAACCAGTTCTTGGAAAGCCCTTCTCTTGAACTTTTGGAGTGTTGTCGAAAAGAGGATTTAGTTCAAATAGCAACTAATTTTTCAATTTCGTACTCAAGACAACTCCTTAAAAAGGATTTGCAGAAACCTGTTATAGAAAAGCTTGTGGAACTTGGACTTGTGCTTTCTGATACAGCTGATAGTGACTTTGTTTTGCCTCCTAGCATGGCACTGCCCTCTGCTGGCCTTTCTTCTGAGGAAATAAATAAGCCTCATGTCATTGCACCATTTCCAGAAGGAGTTACTGAGGTAGGTGGTGGGAATCAAACTCCTTACACACTTCCTCGGTTTGATCCTCTTTCTGATGCCAGTGATTCGATCAAAAGCCGACACTCGAATTAAGGTCCGACTTGCTAGATTGCAACTTGAGGCCCAAGAAAAGGCACAAAATAAACAAATCCAACTAGAGATTAAAAAGTTGGAAATTGAGGCTGAAAAGGCTGTGAGGCTCTGCCAACTAGAATTCCAGTCTAGAGCCACCGACTCTGCTGTTAAAGCGAGCATTTCAATAGGTTCTGTTGATTTTTCCTCTGTTTTGTCTAGAAATCAACCTTTTGATATTACAAGGTATGTTGCATTGGTCCCTGCATTTGAAAGAATAGCACAAGCTTTGCACTGGCCACCTGATGCCTGGTCACTTCTACTGCAATGTAAAGTCTGTGGAAAAGCCCAAGAGGTTATTGCAATCCTTCCTCTTGAAGATTCTTTGAATTATGACAAAATTAAAGCTGCCATTTTGAAAGCCTACGAGCTTGTTCTAAGGCTTATAGACAAGAATTTAGGTCTGGTAAAAAGAACCCCACTCAGAGCTATGTGGAGTTCGCCACAGAAAAGGGGATCTTGTTTGACCGATGGATGGAGTTCTTCATGTAAAGCAACACATTTCACCAACTTAAGAGAGTTAATCTTGTTAGAGGAATTTAAGAATTTTTTACATGAACATGTTGTGGTGCACATGAATGATAAAAAAGTAGAAACTTTGTCAGAGGCAGGCATTTTGGGTGATGAGTATATGCTTACCCACAAACCAGTTTTCCAGTTCCTACGAAAAGTCCTTCTATTAAGACATGAAGTTTCCCCCCCAAACCTCCTTTGCAAAAGGAGGAGAGGGAGTGTTTCTATTGTCATAAGGTTGGACATGTCATTGCTGATTGTTTGACGCTGAAGAGGAAAACTGTGCAGTCTCAACCAAAAGGGGTAGGACTTGTTAAAACAGACCAAAACCTTGTAACGGCTGAAGCTGGTTACACCTCTGAGGTTAACTGCACCCCTGATTCTTGTTTTAAGCCATTTCTAGTAAATGGGCTAGTTTCCTTACCAGGTAATCCTGCTGATCAACGACCAGTTTGTATGCTACATGACACAGGTAGTTCGCGGTCACTTATTTTAGCTGACACGCTCCCATTTTCAAATTAGTCATCCTGTGGATACAGTACCTTCATACAGGGAATAGAAATGGGTTATGTGCCTAGGCCAGTACACTTAGTTTGTTTGCAATCTGACCTTATTTCAGGTACTTTTGTTTGCCCAGCTTTACCACTGCAAGGCGTGACCCTATTGGTAGGAAATTACATTGCTGGCAGCAAAGTAACTCCTAAACTAGAAGTGTTTGATGATCCATCATCAAACACATTGTGTTTTAAAAAGGATGAACAATCTTCTCATGTTAAGGATGGTTCTAGTTGTGTACTGAGTCGTGCCCAGAAGAAAAAGAAAAAAGAAAATGCCAATCATGAAAATGTTGACTTGTCTGACAGTTTGTTTACTTGTGTTTGCAGATGATGTTCCACCTCAAACAGATACCACGGTCCCTGCAGATTCCAATGTAGAAGCACAGGACAAATTACCAACTGCTGATCCTTCCCTGTCACTTACTTGTGCCCACCTGTTTGCTTCCCAGAAGACTGATCCAACATTACAAAAGTGTTTTTCGGGCGTGGTAAGTGCAGAAGAAGCTAAAGCAGAGTCTGTGTCATTCTTTCTCAGTGATGGAGTCCTGATGCGTAGAAGGTGTCCTGTAGTTGTCCCTGATTCTGATTGGAATGTAACTCACCAAATTGTAGTCCCTTCTGAGTATCGTGAAAAAATCTTGTCCCTAGCACGTGAAAACCAATGGTCGGGACATCTAGGGGTGGTCAAAACATATCAACGCATTCTTAAACATTTTTACTGACCCGGATTAAAAACAGACGTGACAAAGTTCTGCCGAAGTTGTCATGTCTGTCAGATAGTAGGTAAACCCAACCAGTTGGTACCGCATGCTCCCCTTCAACCAATACCAGCTGTAGGGGAACCTTTTGAAGGGATCATCATGGACTGTGTTGGTCCTTTGCCCCGAATCAAGCCTGGAAACCAGTTCTTGCTTACCTTAATGTGAGCTTCCACTCGCTACCCTGAAGCCATCCCACTACGCAAAATTACTACTACCACAATTATCAGGGCCATGACAAAATTCTTCTCAAGTTTTGGACTTCCAAAAATAATCTAAACTGACCAAGGCACAAATTTTCAATGTAAACTTTTTAAACAAGTTCTTAAAGAGTTCTTAAAGAGATATTCAACAGGCCATCTCCAGTGCTTATCACCCTGAATCTCAAGGAGCGCTGGAACGTTGGCATCAGATCTTAAAGTCTATGATCCGTAAATATTGCCTTGAGAGTCAGAAAACCTGGGATGAAAGCATACCTTTCCTTTTGTTTGCGGCTCGAGATGCTCCTCAAGAATCCTTAGGATTTAGTCCTGCTGAGTTTGTGTTTGGACACTCACTCCGGAACCCATTAAAGGTTCTCAAAGAGAAACTTTTAGATTCTCATACCTCACCACATCAAAACATCTTGGATTACATTTGCAACCTTCGAGCACGGCTAAAGTGTTTACATACCATTGCTAAATAATTACTCTGTAATTCTCAGAAGTCCATGAAGCAACGTTAGGATCGCTCTGCTGTTGCACACCACTTTCAAAAAGGTGACCAAGCTTTGGCTCTGCTGCCTTTACCTGGTAGTCAGTACTCCGGAGAGGAGAAGAAAAACTAGAGTCTGTCATTTTAGCATGCTTAAGCCATATAACTCTCGTTCCCCAACTCCAACCTTCGTACCAGATAGGTCTGAAGCACAGCCTAGCAGTGTTTCGGCTCTCCTGGTAACAAGTGGTGATACATTTAGTGAGGATGGTCTGGCACTGTGTCCAATCGAGTGCCAGAAATCTCGTTTACAAAACTCAGAAATGTTAAAAGCCTTACCTAACCATCTTACACACCTGTCAGAGAAGCAACAGTAATGTCATATCACTAGTACACCAGTTTCCATCCTTATTCAAGGATGTCCCAACTGGTACCAATGTACTTGAACATGATATTGATGTTGCTGGTGCTAGGCCTATTAAACAGCATCCCTACAGAGTGAATCCAGTAAAAAGAGCACTGATAAAAAGTGAGACAGATTATATTCCCATATCTCCATTTTCTTCAAGTGACTTCCCCTCCTTCAACCCTGGCCGAGCTGGGTCATAACATTGGGCCTACGTTTCTGTATTAAAATGTTTTTTTATGGGTCTGATATAATATTCTAATCTTAAAGGCTATGTTTTCATTAGCTGTAAGTGTAAAATCCTCGTGATTAAGAGAAATAAAGGATTAAAAACATTGGTTTGTGTGTAATTATTCACAATGTGTTCCACTTTTGAAATGAGTTACTGAAATAACTCAAGGTTTCAACAATTAATTCAATTCAATTCAGTTTATTTATATAGCGGCAATTCACAACACATGTTGTCTCAAGGCACTTCACAACAGTCAGGTACATACATTCCAATTAATACTAACAATTGAACAGTGCAGTCGGAGTTAGCTTTTTATTCAAATTGGATAAAAAGTTTTTCTATCTAAGGAAACCCAGCAGACTGCATCCAGTCAGTGACTTGCAGCATTCCCAGGTAGACACAGAGCCAGGCCAGGTGTAGCTTCTAGGAAGAGAATAGAGAGAACAAGGTTAAAAGCTGAAATAACAGCAAATAATGCAAAATTGGAGAGTAGTGTGAGAATGTAGCAAAGAGGGTGAAAGTGGTCATTATGTCCTCCAGCAGCCTAAGCCTATAGCAGCATAACTACACAGATAGTTTCAGTTCAGATTATTTAGTTAAATGCAGACCATGATAAGAACAAGGTCTCCTTGCTTTGCATCTGAAAGAGATCTCAATGATAGCCAAGCATGGCTTGCTGATATGTGGAGATGATGGTGGACTTTCGAAGAACAACACCCCCACACACCGCCCTCACCATCCTCAAAAACACCATGTCTGCTGTGGACCACTTCTGGTTCCTAGGAACCACCATTTCTTGAAACCTGAGATGGTCCTCACACATAGACAGTGTTCGGAAGAAGGCCCAGCAGAGACTCATCCACAAAACAGGACAGGTCCAGACTGCAACGAACAATCAGGTCTGCAGAGAGCATCATCACGGCTGACCTTCCCTCTATCCAGGACTTATACAGGTCTAATGTCAGGAAAAGGGCAGCTAACATCTCTGCAGACCCCACACACGCTGCACATAAACTGTTTAGGCTTATACCTTTAGGTCGACACTACTGTCTGCTAAAACCAGCCGCCACAGAGACAGTTTCTTCCCCCAAGCTGTTTCTCTGATGAACACCATGCATACTTGGACTGATCTCACAATATATTCTATTGAAAAGTCAATTGTGTATATATGTACATTTAAAAATATATTTTATTTCCATTATTATATACAGATTATTATATAAAATCACAGAGTAATTAGCAAACTTTGTTCTTGCCCTGAATATTAATTTTTAATAAGCACTGGGTCACAATAGGAAAATATAAGGAGATGGAAACAGGATTAGCAGCTTTGGACAGTTTGCTTTATCAAGTTTTGATCCACAGAGATCCTTTTACTGCAGCTTTACCTCATTTAAAGTGCTTTAATATGTTTTATGTAACCTGATTTATCCACGCTGAATTGAGGAACAAATCTGCTCCTGATTAATACATTTTCTTCCTGATATAAGAAAGTTGTTTTCCTCTTTGCTGTCTCCACATGCTTACTCAGGAGAAAGTATTGTAGAGGGAATTGTTGTGGGAAACAGGATTTTCATTGAATTTAACTGGACTATTTGTTTCACTGAATGTGATTATGACTGAAAGCAGTTAAGCTGTCTGTCTTGATGTCTTTGTTTATTTGTTAAAAACTGCTGAATTCACTTCATTATTAAAAAAAAAACAACAATAAGAGAGCATTTTAATTATTTATTCATTTATTTATTCATTTATTTTAAAAATAATTTCTGATTGATGAGTTTTAGAGAAATTTACTTACAATTTTTTAGTTAATACATGACTCATGATGTGTATGAATCAATACAGGATGGGTCTTAAATTCCCGTTGTACCGATGAAGTAGTGATCACCTCCTAATCAGTGGTAAATCGTTGTTCATTAATTCATTTCTGTTTATTTAGATGACTATGGCTTACGGTTAATGAAAAAACAAAATTCAGGTTCTCAGAAGATTAGTGTCATATGAGCTCCATATTTAAAATAATGATTAATACAGAAATGTCAGTCTATTGAAAAGTATGTCCGAGGATTATACAGTATATGCACCTAAGACTTGCTCAAAAGTCTTTTTGCTTCAATTACTGCATCGATGCAACATGATATGGAGGTGATCAGCCTGTGACTCTGCTGTGATGTTCAGAAAGCCCAAGCTGCTTTAATAGTGTCTGCATTGTTTGCTCCAGTATCCCTAATCTTCCCACTGATACTCCATAGGTTTCCTATTGGGTTTAGGTAAGGCCAGCTTGCTGGCACAGTGACATCATGGTCATTAAAGCATGTACTGGTACACAGTGGACCAACAGCAGGACATGACTCCCCAAATCACCACTGACCATGGAAATGTCACACTGGACTTTGAGCAGCTTGGATTGTATGCCTCTCCACCCTTCCTCCAGACTCTGGGTCCTTGATTTCCCAATGAAATGCAAAATTTACTTTGAAAGGACTACTTTGGACTACTTAGCAACAGCTCCGTCCTTTGTCTTAGTTTTTTGGGTAAGTTGCTGTAGATGTCTTCTCTTGTCCAGGAGCAGCTTAAAGCAAGGAATGTAAGAACTGTAGCCCATGTCCTTGATACATTTGTGTGTGATTGCTCTTGTAGCAGTGACTGCAGCACCAGTCCACACCTTGTGTATCCCCCCAAAACTATTGAATGGGCTTTGCTTCACAATCCTCTCAAAGCTATGGTTTTCCCTGTTTCTAGTGCACGTTCTTCTACTACGCCTTTTCCTTTCACTCAACTTTCTATTACTATGCTTGGGTGCAGCACTCTGTGAACAACCAGCTTTTTTAGCAATGACCTTTTGTGGTTTACCCTCCTTGTGGAGGGTGTCAGTGACTGTCCTCTGGACCTCCGTTAAGTCATCAGCAGTCAACTCCCTTTATGTTCAAGCCATAACATAACATTTATGAATAAGAAATTCCTTTTTATTACTCTGATGTATTATTCTATTTCTATTAGAAACTTTATTTTGAGTTTTCAATTGATGTAAGCCAAAATTAACAGAAATAAATGTTAGAAATATATGTTAGAGGATGTGTTATCTAAAGTTACCTATAAGGAATATGTATTACACTGTGTGCAATGAACCTTTAACAAATGAGTTTTGCCTTTTCAAATGATTTACTTAAAGAAATTAACTTTTAGATGATTCAGTTGCTAGAGCGTTCTGTAGAAATCAGTTTATTTGATAACAAGTTGAGAAATATGCTTTAGTCAAGGTAAAGCAAGACAGGTTTATTTATATAGCACATTTCAGTAGCAATACAATTCAAAGTGCTGTACATGAAAAAAAGAAAAAAGACATAATACGAAAAGTACATTACAGTGGCATAAAAGTTATTAAATAATTAACAAACACAAATAATTAAAGATAATAAAATTAATAATTAAAATGATAAGATAATAATAAAAAGATAAAAAATGAAAAACTAATGACAAAATGATTGATAAGAAAATGAAAGGAGAGTTGGACTAAAACTTAACTAATAATGTTTAGATAGCACAGTCAAAGGCCACTCTAAACAAATAAGTTTTTAATCTTGATTTAAAGCAACTTAGGGTTTCAGCGCTTTTACAGTTTTCTGGCAGTTTAGTCCAGATTAGTGGAGCATAAGAACTAAAAGCTGCTTCTCCATGTTTGGTTCTGGTTCTGGGTATGCAGAGTAGATTTGAGCCAGATGACCTGAGAGGTCTGGCTGGTTGATTCAC
>JAHUTJ010027145.1:0-12343 GCA_036250325.1 Characodon lateralis
CATTTTCTCTCCAATTTTCTAACATTGTGCTTTAAAGTACGCAGCTCTGAATTAAACCAAAGAGCTAGCCTCCTATGAATAATTACCTTCTTGTTCAAGGGGGCTGCATTGTCTAATGCATCACGCAATGATGAAGTAACACTATGAACAACTGAATCAATTTGTGAAGGGGCAGAAACAGAACTATTGCCCTCCACTGTGTTTTTCTGTGATAATGAGGAAATTAAAAATAGAACAAACTGTCTGATAATGATCTACTACAGGGCTGGGTAACTCCAGTACTTGAAGGCTGGTGACCTGCAACTTTTAGATGTCTTCTTGGTCCAACACACCTGAATATACAGTCAGGTTCTGCACTGGTCTGGTAATGATCCACACATTTGATTCTGGTGTGTTGAAGCAGAGATACACCATGACTCAAAAGCAGTGGCGGATCCTGTTCTTTCAAGGAGAGGAAGCTCAATTTCAAGATGGCTGATTTGCTGATTTCACTGTCAATCAAAAAGGGATTCAGCCTCAGACAGATCATCCAATCATCACGCAGAAGCTGAGCATCCGGGCCAGCCGAGGCCAGCCCACTGCCCCATAGACCCCCAGAGACGCTGAGCGTCTGATAGGCGAGACAAAGCCCAGCATTTTTGCTTCGTTATTGAACTCACTGTTTAAAGCTGTGAAGCTGCAGGAATGAGTGAGAGGAAAGCCGCGTCGTTACCAGAGATAAGAAGCTGTTTCTGAACAAAGGTTGAGCGTGTTGTAGCGCATATTTAGTCAATGACATGTAAACACAACAGTTTATATTTGATCACTTATTTTTTGACAATTTAGGGGAAGCTGAGCTTCCCTTGCAGTGTTAGAGCAATCACCACTGCTGGAAAGTATGGGGTCACCTAGAAATGTCCTTATTTTTTAATAAAACGCACAAGTTTCTTCAATTAAAATAAAATGTAATTATTATGAAATACAGTCTAGAGTATATTAATGTGGTAAATGACCAATATAGCAGGATACAGCTGTTCTTTGTTGTAATATTTCCATTGGTCTACAACAATGACCTCTGTGTTCCAGTGGCACATTCCTTCAACCAATCCAAGTGTGTCATGTTAAAAGGCTAACTGATCATTTAAAAAGTCTTGTTAGCACAGCTGAAAACTGTTCTAATGATTGTAAAAGCCATAAAATTGGTCTTCATTGGCTAGTTGTGTATCTGAAGCATCAGCAGAAAAAATGACTTTCAGTCTATTCATGTTGTGAGGAATGAGGGATAGTCCAGGAGAGAAACAGAAGATCTCACACAACGGTGCGTACTTCTCTCTTCAAAGAAAAGCACAAACTGGCTCTAACTACAATAGGAGGAGAAGTGGGAGGCCCCGGTGCACACCTGAGGATTAGCACATCAGAGTTTCTAGTCTGAGAAACAGACCTCCACAGGTCCTCAATTGGCAGCTTCATTTAATGGTTCCCGAACAACACCAGTCTCACCGTCGACAGTGAAGAGGCAACTTCAGGATGCTGGCATTCTTGGTATGTAGCAAAGAAAAAGCCATATCTGAGACTAGACAACAAAAGGAACAGGTTAAGATGGGCAAAAGAGCACAAACACTAGACAGAGGAAGATTGGTAAAGGGTGTTATGGACAGATGTATCTAAGTTGGAGGTGTTTGGATCACAAAGAAGAACATTTGTGAGACACAGAAAAAATAGAAGATGCTGGAGGAGCAAGGTCTGGGTATGCTTTGGTGCCGGTGAAGTGGGAGATTTGGATAAAGGGAATATTGAATGAGAAAGGCTATCATTCCATTTTGCAACGCCATGCCATACCCTGTGGACAGCGCTTCATTTTGTTCTACAAGACAATGACCCAAAGCATAGTTCTGACCTGTGCAAGAACCATTTATGGAAGAAGCAGTGAGCTGGTATTCTGTCTTTAATGGAGTGGCCAGCACAGTCACCATGTCTAGACCCTGTTGAGCCCGTTGTGGGACCAGCTTGACCGTTTGGTGCGTAATAAGTGCCCATCAAGCCAATCCAAATTGTAGAAGGTGCTTCAGGAAGCATGGAGTGAACTTTCCTCCGTTTAACTCAACAAACTGACAGCTAGAATGCCAAAGGTCTCAAAGCTGTAATTGCTGCAAATAGAGAATTCTTTAATGAAAGCAAAATTTGAAAGACAAAAGTATTATTTCAAGTGGAAAATTTTTTTTCTGACCTAAACTATTGCTTGACCATGTTTTCTATTCATTTTGCTACTCATTTGGTTAATAAAATGTGGGTTTTCTTGACATTTTTTGGGCGACCCTAAACTTTTGAGCGGTAGTGTTTACATATATATAACACATCCAAATGTTGCAGAACACCGGCCCTCGAGGACTGGAGTTGCCCACCCCTGATCTACTATAAAGAAATTTCATTTCAGGGGTGGATACTTAGTTGAATTAGACTCAAATGTTATTAAAAAGGTCAGACGGGGCAGGGTTATGAGGAAATATTCTTATTTCTTCACACTCAATGCCATATGTCAGCACAAGGTTCAGAGTATGAAGACAGGAGTGAATAGGTCTGTGGATGTTTTGAGCAAACCCGAGTTAATCGAAGATACCATTAATTTTACCCGAAACGGCTTCTTGGTGGGTGTATTGCTGAGTGGAGAACATTGGTTAGAAACCTGGTTGGTGGTGAATGGCTGGGATCTAGGACAATGTTTCTGATATACCATCACCCTGCTGGCCTGAGTTCAAGGCTGCATGGGCTGTGCTGGAGGACTACTACATGGACTTACCCCACGGTGGCGCTGGTTAAAGGCATCGGCTTTCCGCTGGTTTGCTGAGCTAAGCTACCACTTCCAATTGCCTCGTCCCCAAAGCTACAAAAAGAGTACATTCATGACATGTACCATTATTGTTAAAGGTCTATAACACCTAACAACAGTAACAGACTGACTAGCAGACACGTTTGTGCTTAAAGCTAAAAATTCAAATTGTATAGAAGAAGATTTAAAAAGTAATATTTAGACTGTGAAACTAGATTTATCATAAATTGCTCAACCACTTGTTCTTGTTCTTGGATGAGCTAAGTGACTTCTTTGTGCAGAACAGATTGAGAAAGACAAGTTTCTGTAATGACAGTAACATCAGCATCAGGTGTGCCTGCCCAAATTTGCAGAATCTTTGCAGGCAAGTTGCACACATTAATAAACGACACATGTAAGTCAGACATGGTTTTAATCCAGTGTGAAACACGAGGTTAGGGTCCAGTGTCAGACCTGAAGACAGACATGAGAAGAAACATTTGTGTAATTTTAACACCAGAAAGCTAACTATAAGAGTTCATATGGCTGCAGTGTACCTGTGTAGATGTTGGTAGTTGGTAGATGTTGTGTCAAAGGAGCAGAGGGCCCAGTCAGATTGAATAATATTGATATGAAAAAATGGGCCAGACCCACAGGGGTCCCAATACAGAGTCTTACATCTTGGCCAGGAATGGACATCTTAACCTTTCCTTTCTTCCTGTTCCATGTTTTCTTTTTCCTGTTTTTGTCTCCTGCTTCCTGTCTGCAGCTTGCTCCGTATCCGATGCTCCGTGAGGAAATGGAAAGAATCGTTACTCAGCACATCAGAGACAGGGAGAGCCGTACCAAAGACCAAGTGAGTCCCACATTGCTCCATCTGTTCCATTTCTGAGCCCTCAGGTGTGTTGGTAACATCCTTCTCTGATACGTGTCTTCAGGTGATCCTGCTGATTGACATTGAGCTGGCCTATGTTAACACCAACCATGAGGATTTTATTGGCTTCGCAAAGTAAGAACCTTTAATTTGTTGGAATCGGATCGGATGCATTCATTGCACCGCTGTTCTCTGTTGGTACCACCTGTCAGATCAGATAAGCTCACCTGTTTCCCAGCTATATGTCAGAATCAGAACATCCTTTACTGTCACAAGTACAACAACACTGAGTAAAAAGCTACCTGGTCTGACCCGGTCACAAGGGTCCTTTATGATGTTCTAGGCTTTTGGAGGCCTTTTGAGAAGTGTGAGGAGTGGATCTTCTGGGTCACGTTATTGACCTACTGCAGCTGGTGGACCACACACAGCTGCAGTAGGTCTTTATGCTCTCAGAAGAGCAGCAATAGAAGGACACCAGCTGTCTCTGCTGGAAGTTATTTCTCCTAAGAACCCTCAGGAAGAGCAGTCTCTGCTGGGCCTTTTTCAGCAGCTCAGAGGTGACCACCACCCAGGTCAGGTCCTCCATGATGTGGACTCCCAGGAAGAAGAAGTCAGTCCCCACTGCTGACAAGTGGTGAAATGTCCGTCCTCCTATAGTCCACTATTATCTCCTTGGTCTCGGAAGATGTTGACCAAGTTGTTCTCAATGGACAAGGCTGTCCGCCGCTCCACCTCGTCCTGATAGGTGGACTCATCACCCCAGAGATGAGCCCCACCACTAGGGTGTCATCTTCACTATGGTGTTGTTGTGTTGAGTGGTGGTGCAGTTGTAGGGGTAGAGGGTGCAGTGCAGGGGGCTAAACACACCACCCTGGCACTGAGGCTGAGGGCCAAGATATATGTTGACCCAGTCTGGCCCTCTGGCAGCGACCTGAGAGGAAGCTGTGGATCCACATGCAGTTGAGGTGTGGCAGTCCAATGTCCTTCAGTTAGTCCACCAGTCTGTGAGGGATGATGGTGCTCAATGCGGAGCTATAGTCCACAAAAAGCAGTCACACGTAGTTCCCCCTGCTGTTCTAGATGGGACAATGCAGCTTATGCCCCTTTCCACTGGCTCCATTTGGCCCACTTTGGGAGCGTCTCCATTACTGTTTTTTCCGTACTGGTATGGGAACTACATGTGACGTGAACAGACTGCTGTTCACTGATTGGCTGTGGGACCAGGAGGAATGAGACGGTTTTCAAGAGGCAGAGCCGGGAGAAACTTCAATAATGTTCAGGACCACAATGACCGGAACGGGTCAAACCCAAATATAATTTAACTATTTACTATTCATAAACCAGCCTGAAGGCTGAAAGAAAATAAAAAGGACACATCAGCTTTATGAATGACACGCAGGTAGGGGGCGCTGTAGTTAATAACATCCTAAACCAGCTGATCACACATAAAATCAACTGTTCAGACGCACAAACAAACAGCCAGGAAGCAGCGTGAGACTGAGGGGAGAGGAGCAGCGCGGCCTAAATAGAGGCGTCGGAGGGCTGTGGCCACTGGATCCTCAGTGGTTCTGTTAGCCCTGTAGGCAAGCTGGTGGGGGTGGGGGTGAGGGTGATGTGACCCATGACCAGACAAGTAAAGCATTTCATCACCACTGCCCTTCAACTGGCCGGTAGTCATCAAAATGATGTCACATGACCTACCTGAGCCTGAACTGTCACGTCTAACATGGTGTGTGTGTGTGTGTGTGTGTGTGTCAGCGCGCAGCAGAAGAGCAGCCAGATAAATAAGAAGAAGGCTGCAGGAAACCAGGTGAGTCCCTGGAGGTGAGGGGGCGGGGCTACAGACGAATCAGTGGATTACTTCTTCACATGTTCCTCTCATTCTTCTTACCCCTCTCTGCCTCTGTTGCTGTGGCAACCAGGACGAGATCATGGTGAGTGTGTAAGAGGTGGGAATGCTGGGTAATGTTGGGGTTGGTTCAGATCAAGCTTCGGCTCATCTTTAGTTCTGGTTTTGTTCTGGTTAACTTTACATTCTGTTCTGATTAGGTTTTGGTGCGTTCCTGGTAACATCCTAACCGGACTGATGTTTCTGTGGTGCAGGTGATCCGTAAAGGCTGGCTCACCATCAACAACATCGGCATCATGAAGGGCGGAGCCAAGGAGTACTGGTTCGTCCTGACGGCTGAGGCTCTGTCCTGGTACAAGGATGATGAGGTAGGGCACACACACACACACACACACACACAGCAAAGGAAGCAGCTGATGTTTTGTTCAAGGAGCTATTGTAACTATTGGACCTAGTTCTAATGGGCTTCCTGGCTGGTCTGGTCACAGTGGACAGGTGTTACCCCACGTATGAACTGACCCAGGGTGGATTAATGAGGCTCCTCTCTGCAGCGGTGCTTTTATTTGGTTTTTCAAAATTTCCCAGCATGCATCATAAGGTCTGTAATGATCAGAACGAAAGTTCTGGCTTTGGCCAAGCATCTTTGTGTTCAGATACAGACAGAGGTCTGCTCCACCCTAACCCAGTTGAGTCTTAGTTGTAAAAGAATGCAGACTATGACTCCCATCAGTAAAAGGCAGCGCCTGTAATGGTTCTAAACACAGTTATAGAGACAGAGGCTGGACAGCTGATGACGGCGCTGCAGCTCGTGGCGTGGACCTGCAGGCGCCGATTTGATGTGTTGATAGATGTGCAAATATTGCCTCATACCACAAATTTACCTGCTTCTCACTGACTTTTAAAGTTATGTAATGATCTTTGTTTATGAAGATGCAAAAAATAAAGATATGATCTCAGTTTTTATTCTGCATTAAAGTTGGACATATAAAAAACAAACTTTGTTCTTTCAAAATGTGGTTTATATTTATTCTAAATATGATTATTTTCATTAATTATGATGAACCTTTAAAGCGATATAACTGGGTTTAGCTTGGATAAAAGGGCCTTCTGAGAACCTGCCTAAATCGTTTTAATCTCCCTGAACACGACAGCGACACATTTACCTGAAGTCAAAGGTGTTAAGAACCTGCAGTCTGGATGTAGAAGCTCCGAGGTCAGCAGCCACATCTGGGTCAGGACCATAAAATTAACTTTAATTCAGAATAAAGGTCTTGCCAGCTAGAGGTGATCACCTCCTCCTTGGCCGTGGACGAGGCCCGACTCAGTGGTCGGAGGTTGGTGAGCTCCACGCTGCACTCATCTGCAGGGAGGTGGGGCTGCCTCCGGCAGGTGCACTTGGTCCACTGCTGTTCCAGGAACCACAGGCAGGATCAGGCCTTTGGAAAAACAATAACTCCGAGTAGGTCGGGGATCCCCTCCAGATGAGCTCCTGAGAGCCTTGATCTGGACTATGACACCGCCTCGCTCTCCCCGTCTGCATAGACGCTTTCTCCATGAAATGAAGGAAGGTGTGCGACGCAGGTAAGCTGGTACATCAGTAAGGGTTAGTTGTAGTTAAAGGTGGAGGGTTGTAGACATTGTCCTTTGATTTCCACCTAAATAAACTATACATACACCTGCACCCTCTGCAGGGTCTACTGAGCTGGACTTCAGCATGTCCTGCTGGTTGTTTTAACTGTTTCCACAGAATATTAAATATCAACATGAAGGTTGCTAATGGACAGTGATTCTCTGCTGTTCTGTAGTTCTGTAGTTTACGGCCCAGCATTGTGTCTTCGTCTCTCTCCTCACATCCTGTGATTTACCCCTTGTTGACAAACCAAAATAACACATAAAAATGGCGCCTACACGAACAGGCGATAAGTGACGTGACCGCCGACCTCCGTCTCTATATCTGTGGTTCTAAACTATGAAGCTAAATGTGGTGAAGAAGAAGCCCCAGAGAGAAGAGCTACAGGAATTTTTCTTTCACATTTACTAAACAACAGTTACAGTTTGTCAGGTACACAGATTGCTTCTGAGTCTCACATCAGAAACCTCTTACATTCACAGTTTTGCTCCCATTGATCCAAAATAAACGGTGCAAAACAAAGCATGAATAACACGGCGGTTCTGAAAACTTATGATGACGTCGATCTATGATTAAAGTTTGATTTGGAGAGAAAATGAATGTCTGGCAGGAATCATGATGCGATGTGGCTTCAGTTCCCCACCTCTCCATCCGCGTCGCCAGTTTCTCCTGTCTCTAAAGCGACCCATGGGTCAGAGTTCACTTGAGGGACCACACATTCTCTCATCAGGTTGGTTTTTATAGATCAGAACCTTTGCGTGGAAATTGTTTATAAATGAGATCTGTTTACTTCAAATTTGATGTGTTCCTGAACTACCCGCCATGTTCCGGTCCGGATGATGATGGTGATGAAGTGGTTCAGGTGACTGGAGGGATCTGAACAGAACTACTGTTGACCTGATTATTGTTCCGACTGATCGGGTTTAATTGATTTAAATAAGTTCTGGTATGAGCAGTCGCTCTGGATGTGTTATAAAACCCTGTTAATTGGATCAGCCAGCAGGATACATGATAAACCGGACCCGAGGGACACCTGAACACTCTTGGCTTGTTATTGATGCACCCCTGCAGGAGAAGGAGAAGAAGTACATGCTGCCTGTAGACAACCTCAAGCTGAAGGACATCGAGAAGAGCTTCATGTCCAGCAAACACATCTTCGCCTTGTTCAGCACTGAGCACAGGTCAACTTCATACCTCACAGTGACCCTGTCTCTGTGTTACATGTGTAGCGTTTCAAAAACTGCAGCTGGTTCTGTTCTGATGGAACCACAGAATGTTTATGGTCTGTTGTTGCTGCAGGAACGTGTATAAAGACTACCGGCAGCTGGAGCTGGCCAGTGAGTCCCAGGAGGAGGTGGACAGCTGGAAGGCTTCTTTCCTACGGGCTGGCGTGTACCCTGAACGCAGCGTGGTACTCCTCAGTCTTTCTTCTCCAGCTTTACTAAACATTACCTGTGATGCTGCAGGGTTCTGCTCTGACTCTGTCTTACTGTCTCTCTGTTCCTGTCTCTGTCCTGCAGGACAAAGAGAAGGTAAGTCGTGGGTGTAGGGGTGGTGGAGATGGGCTGACTCACTGGTTTTGTGTGTTTCTGGAGGTATAATAGTATGTGTGTCAACAGGTGGAAGCAGAGGAGTCCAGTTCTGACGGGCAGATCCACAGCATGGACCCTCAGCTGGAGCGACAGGTGGAGATCGTCCGGAACCTGGTGGACTCATACCTGTCCATCATCCACCGCACCATCAGAGACCTGATCCCTAAGACCATCATGCACCTGATGGTCAACAACGTATGAAACACACACTGCACAGGTGCTCACAAGCACACACAGAACATGATGTCATGTGACCTTCTTTCTGCTCCTCAGACGAAGGAGTTCATCCACTCTGACCTGCTGGCCCAGCTTTACTCCTGCGGAGACCAGAACACCCTGATGGAAGAGTCCCAGGAACAGGTGAGACCTCAGAGACGCAGGTGGGACATTCAAATAGACAAATGAGACCTCAGGGAGAAAGTGTCTCTGACCCTGACTCGAACTCTGTCTTTGGTCTAGGCCCAGCACCGGGATGAGATGCTCCGGATGTACTTTGCTCTAAAAGAAGGTCTACACATCATCGGTGACATCAGCACCTCCACCGTAACCACGTCAGCCCCTCCGCCTGTGGATGACTCGTGGCTGCAGGTGACGGGGATGCCATCCGGACGCAGGTAACCTGGTAGCGAACCAGTCTATCCCTTTTGGACAGTCTGATGGAGACTCAGAGACTCTGTCTTTGTCTGAAGGTCTCCAATGTCCAGTCCGACCCCCCAGCGCCGGGCCCCTCCAGGTCCACCCCGACCTGGCTGCCGTGCAGCTCCTGGCCCTCCTTCTCGTCCCGCAGTGTCACCTGATCCTGGAGGACCACCACCCTCTGTCCCTTCACGGCCCAATAGAGTGCCCCCTCCTGGAGTCCCAAGGTTAGTGCGGTTGGACCCAGTCCGACACTGGTTTTCTGTGTTCCAGTTCTGCAGGTTAGTTCTTTACACTCTGAGACAGTCTGATAAGATTCAGGTGTCTGTCTGTCTCAGACTGGACCGGATCAGTTTGGGGATGTGATGTAGGCTCAGGATGTGACAGAACCTGAACCTCAGAGTGTGAAGGACCGGTTTTAACAGTGAACCACCAGAATAACATGGATATCAGAGTACTGACCCCTGCTCCCTGCTCCGAACACTCGGAAGCTCCCCGAACCGAATTGAATCACAGAGATCCAGTTTGGTTTTATTCAGCAGGAGAACTCTGAGGTCTGTTTTTACTCTCCATCCCTTATGAGGTTCCACACGGCTCTGGACCTCATCCAGCTTGCTGAAAATGGAGGATTTCATGTGGTTCCTGATAAGACGGTGGATCCTTTAAACCAAACATGGTTTCTGCATGTTTGGCAACATTTCTTCTATAATGTGAACCTGAAATAATCCGGTTCCTTACATGCAGAACCTCAGTTAAAGACCGGAAACTAGATTTGAATGAAAGTTTCTTGCAGAACCTCTGTTTTCAAATGAGTTATTGTATGTTGTCATTAAGGAGCAGATATCATCGTTTTTACATCAGAATTTTAGCTCAGGTTGGTTTTTTTCAGCACATGACCAGAAATCTGTTATAAAGCCTGAAATGCAGCCAAGGTTTAGCCCAAAGCTGTGGAAAGATGACGTTAGAACAAAGATCTCAGGTATCAGTCCATAACACAGAGTCCAACCAAGAGGAGAAGAGCGACAGTGAAATCTGCCGCTCCTGTCTGTGCTCATACGATGAAGATTATTTGGTGAATAATCCAGTGAGGAGGTTGAAGTCAGTAGGAATGTTCTCTGAGAGACCTACCAATCCAGCACCTTACCAAGGGGTTTAAAAGCTCCTTGTTGAGTCTAGTCTGCCTGTAAAGCAACACAGTGATGACAGCAATCCAATAGGAACAACAGTGCTGTGCAGGTTTGGTGTTAAACATGCAGTAGCAGCAGTGAACGGAAGTAGCTGAAAGTCTCAATATTCTAAACAGTCCGTCCGTCTGTTTTCCTCGTCATGGTCTAGATGTAGGTGCTGCCTGCCGCTAAACCCTGTCACTGTCTTCAGGTAGTTCTCCTTCACATTTGGATGGAAGGGCAGTTATTATATTATTTCATTAAACGCTGGTTACCTAAATGTGCAAAGATAAAATATTACCTGCTGTGGAGTACACAGACAGCCTGAAATGTATCATATTCAGATTCTTAGAGCGTGTTTAATATTTCTTACATTTTCATACCTGCTTTGATTCTATATGGTTTCTATCAGTCACATGATCAACATGAGCATCCGTCGCTCCCACCTGTTGATCTGAATGGGGTGTCTGAGGCAAGCCACCATTGATGCACTATTTTAAATAGTGTAAAAACCACATCCAAAAGTAAAAACCATGAGAAAGCAACACATACGTTCACAAACAACACCTACAGCCAGCTACACGGTCTGCCTGCTCACTCCTAGAGCTATCTGCTGGAGCCAGACTATGAACTGTGTTCTGTTCTCTTCCTTCAGCTTTGGTTGCTTCCCTTGTATCTGACACTCCAGTTGTTTTATAATTTGGACAAAAGTTTCCAACAGAGACCGTTTTTGGTGAAAGAGGAGAAACACATGATTATTGAAGGAAGGTCGGAGTCTCACTCCATCTTTTCTGTGTCAACAACAAGCAGCCACTCAGCCACTCATTACTTTTTATCAAACTGTTCAATTTCTGTGTTCATCACACTCAGACACAGCATCTTCATCCATATATGGAAATGCCTTCCTGGTTTAGAGAGGCATCGCTTCAAGTTGTCTCAGAAAAGTGTTTTAGAATGACTTCTTAAATCATTTTGGGAATTCGGAAGGCTTTGCGTGATCTATTGATTTTAAAACTTTAAGTATTTTTAGGATTTCTGCTTCTAAAACATGATATCTGCTCTTTACGCTGTGATTTCCCATCAACCAGGAGCAACTGAATGCAGCAGGTGTTCAGGTTCTCCAGTTGTTAAGATCAGTGAGTCCACGTCAGCACAGAATTATTTGTCCTTTATTTTGAAAAGCCTTTTCAAAATAAAAGCTAACCTTTCTGCTTTCAATGGTCTGCTGTTAAACAAATGAGGACGCAAATCCAGTCTGAAACTGATCCATGATTGGTTGAAATGAAGTCACACAAAGGCAGTTCCTTCTTCTTTGTTGGTGCTGTAGAACGAGATGCTGCGATCCACAAACAACCGCACAGATGAAGAAAAGAAAGAAACATCTTTCTTTTGCCCCGCCCCTTCAATCATTGTTTTATCCATCCATCCTTCCATCCATCCATCATTCCATCCATCCATCATCCATCCGTCCATCATCCGTCCACCATCCATCCATCATTCCATCCATCCATCCTTCCATCCATCATTCCATCATCCGTCCACCATCCATCATTCCATCCATCCATCATCCCATCCATCCTTCCATCCGTCCGTCCGTCCATCCATCCATCCATCCATCATTCCATCCTTCCATCCATCCATCCATCATTCCATCCTTCCATCCATCCATCCATCATCCCATCCATCCATCCATCCATCCTTCCATCTGTCCGTCCATCCATCCATCATTCCATCCATCATCCCATCCATCCGTCCATCCATCATCCCATCCATCCATCCATCCTTCCATCATCCCATCCATCCCTCCATCC
>JAHUTJ010027146.1:0-12341 GCA_036250325.1 Characodon lateralis
CCGAAAACCAAACTTGACAAAACATGAACAAGACGACAAAACAAAAGCATGACCAGGAAAATAAACAGAAACATGATTCAAAACTTGAACTGTGAATAAGACTAACAAAAACCTAGAAACCAAAAACCAAACAACCCCAAATCATAACACAACCCTTAACTTGAGTATCTTTAGTCAGTGTATCAATAAATGCAACTTTTTGTCCTCACAAAATTAAAGATGCTACACACTAAAACAAACAAAAATAGATCAACTTCTATATAACTGGAGATGTCTAACACTTTGTGGGTTCAATTCCAGCTTCCGCCTGCCATATGTTGGTGTGCCCATGAGCAAGGCTCTTTAACCTCAAGTTGCCTAACAATTTGCGTATTGGTGTATAAATGTGTGTGCAATTGTGAATGCGACTGGGTGAATGTGGCAATTGTGTAAATTGCTTTGAGTGGTTGGTATGACTAGAAAAAGCACTGTATAAATTCAGTCCGTTTACCATTTACATGTTTATTTTTTATTGTTGAATTGTTAGAAATTGTTGCGATATTACCTAAATCAATTTAGCTGTTAGACTGTTGAAATAATTTTGTCCATGTTTGCTCTAAAAGTAGCTTAATTAACTACCCAAACTTGCATAATATTTACATTTTCACTATAAGCGCGTAATTATCAGTCAGATCATAGGTGTCCAAAGTGCGAATCGGGCGCCATTTGTGGCCCTCTGAATGATTTAGCGCCGCCCTCAACCCCAATTCTAGAATGGAGCAAATTCATCTTAATTTTGTAATAAATTGAACCACAGACTTCCAGCAACCCTCAGGCTTGGGCAGCATAATTCTTTTAGCCTTTAAGTGCTTTCAACTTTTGTCCCTCACAAAAAGTTTGGACACCACAGAGTCAGATGAAGGGTAGCATTCCAATTTTACACAATGCTCTTTGCAGTTTAAATGTGTAAAAAAGAAACGAGGTGCCCTCTTATGTTCATTACATTTCCCTTCCAACCTGCTAAAAACAGTTTGGACATTATGAGACAGAGAGAAAAGTCTCTTCAAAACAGTCTACACGGGCTTCACAGAAATGTAAACATACCAGCTCAGTTCAAGGGTTGTAACCTGCTGAGCAGAGGGCGGAAACATGTCTTCTCTGTGTCAGCGGTGATGGTTGCATGCAGAGCCTGAAATGAACACCCAGCAAGGATCAAGTATGGACCGACTTTTCATTTAATGACTGAGCCTTAAAACCGTCCACCTCACTTACTTTTAATGTCCACGATTGTTACTGACTATAAAGCTTTAACAGCTTAATCAGGCCTTGTGTTGACTGTAAAAGAAACAGAGAAAATAAAGGTACATTTCTGCTCTGTCTAAGTCGTTGTATTTTTTTCCTTTACATTGCTCCTCTGTGTTGTCAGGACAGGGACTGCAGAGAGCTTCCAGACACAGAAGCACATTTGTACAAATAAAACTGGACAGTTATTCACTGGTAATAAAACTGCAACATTTAACATAATTTCTGACTTTTTCTGCTGAACCCTCTGAAGTCATGTTCAAGAGAAATGTCTTGAACCTCAGCACAGATCTCCTGCTCTCTGTTTAACCGTGTGATCCACTGGTACTAGTACTGACAGTGAGTGCTCCCTACCCTTTTTACTGCCTGAATAGCTAAACAAATCAAATAGCTTTAGAATCTGCAGCCACATTGGAAGTTGATCTACAGTTTTACATCAGTGTGAAGAACAAATGAAAAAAAAAAAAAAAAACAACTAGTCTCTCTAAATAATTTTAAGAGTAAATATAATCAAATTTGAAAGGCATAAAACTCCCAAATTCTGGAAAGTATTACACTTGAACAAATCATAATCAGCCTTTCCATACTTTTGCACTGCAGAAAAGTAATTTTAAAAGTACTTTATAGCAACAAAAAGCATTTGATGCAGCAACTCTTAAATACAGGAAGTTAGTACTATATATGGATGATGATGTGTAATCTGATGAAGTATTGTTGCACATAGGACTTTCTTTTTATTAAAAGATTTTTTCTAATTGAAATATGGGAAATGGATGTGTGGCCACTAATTAGGAACACAGACGCAGTTAGCACATTTGTGACAAAAATAATCTGCCCAGAGTAAGCTATACAGAAGTAACCCCACCAAGGATAGTATATCTGCTGGAAATAGTTTATCTAGGATTATGAAACAAATGGAAATTTTGAATTTGAAGGAAGGAACAAATCAAACCTGAAGGCAGAAGACCCAACACAGTTAATGCCATGGCTATGTCTGATAGCTCAAGCAGGGAGTCAACAGCCAGACCACCAAGAAGGCTGCAACTGTAGTCTTGACATTTTTTTATATTTCCTATGTCATTAAGTGTGTGTTGGCTGATCTCCACAGTTTGCATTAACTCAGTGACTGCTCTCAAATGTTCGTCATATACATGTGTTGGGACCACAGCCATGAGTACAACATGAATGGCCAGTATGAGCTTTTCTGGAACTTTCAAAATAAATTGCATTAACCCACTTCCAGCACAGCCAGGAAAAAGGGGCAACAGCAGACTTCCCGTGACGTCACTGTCCAAATAAAAGCATCGCTCTTGCTATATCCTGTCTCTTCTACGCGGGTCCCCCAGGGGATCTGGACAGAGAGACACAGCACGCTACTGTCTCTTTGCTGGCAAACAGACATAACTCTTCAAACTGGATCCAAGAGTGTCATACGATCACGCGATCATATGCACTAAGTTAAGTAGGAATGAATTGCTGTTTGTGTATCCGGTATTCATTCATGAACGGAGGTAATTAAGGTACAAGCGTGGCTTGACTTTTCTCTCTGAAGTCTACAGAATCAAACTGTGTTACAGAGAGGTCCCAGCAGAGACCCTGTCTCTACGACGCCGAGTGGAGCAGTTTTCCCGGTCTGAAGGAAGGACAACAGGACCGCATCACCGTGGTTACAGCTGTAACGTGCAGTTTGGCCGGCCGACAGAACGAGCCGCCCCTTTCCTACAGCTACGGAGGTTAGCTGCAGCTAAGTAATTTAGAATGTAATAATCAAAAAAATTTTTCGTTTTATGAAGTTTGGTTTTGTTTATGTTGAAACTCAGCTATCTTAGTGCCAGCAGATTATCTGTCAGTACATGTGCTCAGTTTGAGTGTTCTGTGTTTGTGTTTTTTTTTTCTTTTATGTTAAGACAAACTTTATTTAAAGGGTGATTTTAAACACAGAATATCAGCCATAACGTGCCATCCATGCTTATGCATTTTAACCCATTTTATTAGTGGTATTTTAAAGGTATATTCGTGATTCTGATGATAAGTCATAAGCTTCTTTTGTTAGCTTTAACTGCTAACAGCTAAGAACATGTGGTTGCCTGCTAAGGATCATTTACCCAAAAAGGTTGTTGGTTTTCAATCTAGTAAAATATTTCTCTAAATATTATTTTACTAAACCTGATAACTAAGTAAACACCATTAAGCCCCATTTCTCCAGAAAGATTTGGTTCTTTTCCAAAATAATATTTCCTTAAATATTATTTTACTATTTCCTTAATATTTCTTTAAATATTATTTCAATAAATAAAGGCAGCTAATTAAACACCATTGAGAATTGGTCATCCAGAAAGTTGGTTTTATTCAGCAAATCATTCTTAAAATATAATTTTATTAAAATAATATTTTATCTGATCTTGTATAGTTGTTTATTTATTGTTTATTATAGTTGTTTATTTCCTGAAGTGAAGTTAGTTCCAAAACTAACTTCACTTCACTTCCAGATTCTTTAAGATAATCCTTGGTTCTCAAACATAAACATTACATGGTAATGTTGCATCAGTCTTTTGGTCATGGTTTCAATCATCTTTAATTAACTTGTTTATATTGTACATAGCCAATTAGTCTTTGTTATTCTTTAATTCTGCTTGGCAGTTTAGTTGGATTGTTTTAGCACAGTAAAGAGTTTGTTGATTGAAATATGTTTGACTTTGAGTTGACTTATTTTTGTTAATAAATTCTTGTATTTTAAGAAATTGTGTGAATTCATTCCATGTGTGTGCAGAGTTTTGCTGTTCAATAATGTCAGAGCTTGGCTCATCCCTTTTAATTTTGTCCTAATGCCACCACCTTATTAGGCTGGTATTCACAGGTATTCACAACCTTTAACAGACCAAAATATTATTGAATAAATATTAAAATATTAATATTAATTACCTTACACCAGTACTTCTGCCTTAGGTTGAAGTGACAACTAAGCCCAAAAGACATGTTATTGTGAGAAAACTGTCAACAAGTTTAAAAGAGCATGAGGTATAAGTGTCCACAGAATAACATTTTAACAGCTACGTTTGTAGCTCAATTTAAAATCTGCCAAGTGAGACATGGACTGGTTCTGTGGAAAAAAAGTAAGACTTGCGCAACAACTACATGGCTCACTAATATAAAGCAGGCTATTCTGGTTATACAGTTTATTATTAATGTCTCAAAATTGTAATTGCATTTTTTTAACTTTGCTTAGATCAATTCCTCTCCAGCAAAAAAATCATTATTTGAATATTCATAAGCAGGATTTTTCTCTTTAATCTAAAAAAAGTCTATTAATTATTTTTCTCAGATTTATTACTGGTTTGTTGGCACGTCCTGCTATATGAGATGCTGCTTAATAACAATCAAATCAGTAATCAGTCTCATGCAGTTTAATCTCTTAGTTGTTTTTGGCACTGTTTGCATTAGCAGCCTGCCATAGAAAGACTGGCATACAGCCTATAATTGAATGTGATGGCTGAAAATATGAGTGGTAGATGAATTGATCATTATCACAATGTTTTTGAGACAGTCACCAGTGTGCATTAATAAGAAAACATTAATTTCAGTTGTAAAATCTTGAGATAAATCTAATTCTGTGTTAAGACAATGCCATTGTAGAAAGACCTAAGAAATACCCCCCTGATTGGAATGGATTTACAACAAGATTTCCAATAAGTTGAAGTCCATCTTTCCATAGTGCCAGATTATTCACCATTGGAAAACATTTATGACAGTTACCAATCTACCCAGGAAATTCAACCCAAGGTATCTCTGCAAAATGTTCTGAGAAATTGTAAAATCCCAAGAGCTCTGTCTCAGACTTTTCAGTCTTTAGTTAGCATGTTAAGATTTCATGCCAGTACAAGACTAGAGAGGGTTAGAAAGGTTTCTAGGGGAAAGCCCAACAAAGCTGTGATACACAAGGCTTTTAGAATGATGAACATCTGACAGATGAGATAAATAATAGTATTTGGCCATAATGCACAGTGTCCTGCTTGATGAAAACAAAACACACAATTTTACTAAAAATACTGCACACCAACTGTCAAGGACAGTGTAGATTTGGACTTGTTTTGCAGCCACAGCACTTAGGAATCTTGAATTCAGTTGATCATGAACTCTTCTAAAAACAAAAGTATTGTAACATCAAATGTGTGGTATGTGTCTGACAGCTCAAGTTAGGTCAAACTAGGTCTTAAACAGGTCAATGATCCACACCATAGAAAATCCACAGCAAAATACCTTGGAAAGAAGAAAAAAAAGCATCAAGGTTCAGTAAAACTCTCAATCTCAACCTGATTGAACCGTTGTGCAGGCTGCAAACATCACTGTAAGCAAAGAAAAGTGGGCCAAATATTTTTAATGATCTGAGAGGCTGATAGAGTCATACAAAAAATGAAAGTTACTATCTCTAAAGAATAGCTTTGACGAAGTCTACTTAGTTATGTCGCAGGCATCATTGACATTTATAGAAACTTTCTTTTTCTATTGACTGTTTGCATACTTTGGAGGCATAGTAGGACCTTATTAAAAGAGAATCTGACAATGTATAGCTGCCAATTACCTGCTGTGTGCCACCGAGGAGAATAATGTTTCTGTCTCTTCCTATGTTAAAATATGCAGTCCTGGCAGCAGACTTAATTGCAAATTACTACTTGACAAATTTTCAACTTATCACTTCAAAATATTTCTGTTCTTTTTTTGAAGGTAAATCATAGTGTCCTATATACAAACTCACACATACATCACCACAGCCTGATTAACTGATTCTGCTTTTATATTCAATTCACTACTGAATGTCCCAGATATCATTTTGGTCTTATCATGCGGTGTTGGGGGCTTAAGAGCTGTTGCACAAAAGTGATAAGGCTTCAGTGACTCCATGATATTGTTCTTCCTTTATATTAAAACCCAAATACTCACGCTTTAGATTGCCAAGACAATCAAGGACATTTGGAGGAATGGAGTTGGACTTTGATTCATCCATCTGATTTCAGGCTCTTATCTGAGGTCAGGTCACAAAAGTAGCAGGTCAAGAAGAGAAATCTAGACATCTCTCTTCCCTGAGAGTCTACCCTGGATGCTCCAAAGGATCTCAACACATTCAAAAACCAGAAATGATAAGCAGTCTAGCAATGGGTTCTGGCTCTGCACCAGGGTGTCCTTCCAGAAATATGTATTGAAAGCCCCTGAACATATCACCATCAGTCATCCAGTACACCTTTACTAACTTTTTAAGATGGGACTGTGAAAACTTCACACAGTCAGGGTTTGGCAGGATGAATAAGCAAGCATGAGCATGGAGGTTGCATGGTGACTACAATACTTTTTAATAATATTTGCAAAAGCAGACTTACAGGTAACGATGGGATACAAAACACAAAAAGGGGGTACAAAGCAGACCAGGCGTGACAACAGTAGGAACCAGTAGTGAGCAATGGAAAACAGAGTATAAATATGGAGAAAGAATGGAGAATGAACCAATGAACAAATGGACCAAATCAGAGGGAAATTAGGACCGCTGGTGGGCGAGAACATGCGGGCAACTGAAGGAGGGAGGCTAATTGACAAACTGATCAGGGAATCCAGGGGAATAATAAAACATCTAAGTGAACAAAAATAAGCGAACAATGGAACTAACTAAAGAACATTAACACAGAGGAATCAGATCTATAAAGAAATACAAACTGAAACATCTAACACAGGAATCCATAAAAGTACTATACACATCAGAATGAATAATGTTTCTAATGAAGTGAAATAACAGCAACAGAAGTAGAGAAATCAGATAAGGATCTCAGACTCAAAACCTAACACAGGCAGATCATGACACACAGAACCTCAAATTGATTGGATTCTGTGCCTATTCACTCTTTCTGCAGATGCTGGGACCTTGATTTCCAAAGAAAATGCTAAATTTACTTTCACTTTAAAAGAGGACCTTGGATCACTGAGCAGTAGTCACGTCCTTTTTCTTCCCAACCCAGTTAAGACGCTTCCAAGATTCCTTCTGGTTCAGAATTTACAATCCTTCCAAAACTGTGGCAGTCTCTGTTGCTTGTACCTTTTTCTACCACAGAGTTTCCTTACACTTATCTCTGTCTACTGGGCAATTGTCAGATCAGTACTCGTCCCATTCATGTGTAAGCCAGAACATCATCATACCATAACATTTATGTTTTAAAAACATTTTGGTTGGTCTCGTGTCCGATCCTAATTTTCTTCGAAACAAAATTGTGGATTTTCATTAGCTGTTAGCCATAATAATCAAAACAGAAATATATCACTCTGAGGGTAATAATCTAATATAACATGGAAGTCTAATTGAATTACTGAAATAAATTTACTTTTAGAGGATATTTCAATTTGTTAAGATGGAACTGTATGCAGGGATAGTTATTAATGAATAATTGAATATATTTTCAGGAAGGTCATAAAAACAAAATCTACTAAACGGCATGCATTGGAGTGGGAGTGTAAACCAATACTACCATTTATACCCAGGGAGAATCATGTCAGACTCCAACATCTTGCTTCAACTGGAAGCATGTTGAACTGGAGAAGTAAGACACCAATAAAAAAGCTGTTTGTTTTTGTCTTTAAGAAGAATATGTCCTCATTATTATTGTTTGTTTGTTTTATTAGCTGCATATGAAAAACCAAAGTCCGTTATGTGCCATAACGATAATGTGAGAGGACGAGATCTGGTAAGATGCAATTAAGGCCTGATTTCCCTCGCTACTCATCAGCGTTTCCAATAAACCAAGGATTGGCCTGCTTGAGATACTTGGCCAGCTATTTTGGTTTAAGGATGACTCCTTTGGGTTGGAACATGGCCACGCAGCTCAGCAGCTACTATGTTGGTTTTGTTTGTTTTGATCCACTTCTTTGCACAGAGCACCGAATGAAAGACTTTCCTGAGGATTACATATACCATGAAAAGTAGATTACTAGACTCTGGATTTGGACCAAAGACTGCTGAGAGATGAGGTCCGCTAAGACTTCTTGGATTCAATTATTTATCTTGGCACCCTGCTTTCAGACCTACACTAAATCTTTGGGACTAAATTCTTGAGACGCCTCTTTCTAGTTTTTATTGTACTGAGCATAAAGAAAAGAATGATTGGACAAGAAGAAGCCTGACTAAACACAGACATGGTTAAGGAGCTAAATTAACCAGTAAAGCAAATGAGGATGAGAAACATAGTCGTAAAAACATTTTTGACAGATGTTTTCCAGTCTTTCTCAGTGATGACCTTTTCATGACACAGATTTCCTCTGTGTTTGTTTCCAAACCTTTTCCGTGTAATTGTTTTGAGTGTCTCCTTTAGGAGGAACAGCCAGCAGGAGACGGTACAAAGATCCTGCTGGTAAAAAAAAAGTTTTTAATTATTAATGCTGGCGCAGCACTGGCAGAACTCCAGGCTGACCGCTGACGGCCACAGCAATTCACTCACTTGCTCGCTGCCATGAATTTTTCCCGTTGTTCGCACTCGTGTATGTGTCTGTGCACAAACACACAAGGAGCAAACACAGCCGACATCTGGAAACCAACCATGCATTTAATCTACATGTGCGTGTGCAGAAAGGCAAAGGTCATTAGCGGCATTTAGAGCACAGCGCTTTATGCAAGACTTTGCACAAACCTACACATTAAATGTCCACTCTTCACTTCCACTCTATTTTCCTTCTGCGTGTGATCCGGAACACATGTGCACACACTTCACCCGGACACACAATTGATTCCAGAGCACATCCAAGCCATTTGCAGTATTTCTCCTATTCAGCGGGCTCTGTCCAGCTGTCAGCAGTCTGTCAGCGTGCTTGGTTGCCGGGCAAACAGTTCCGCCTCCTCCCAATAGTGAAATATGCCTTTAAAATGTCACTCGCTCCCGAAAGAGCAAAAGCAGAGGCAACAAATCGATTCACATTAGTTGTTCAATTGACTTTGGCTCGAACTTGGCTCCTGCTCTCCCGTTGTCTCACCCTAAAGCTCTCTGTTTTTCTTTTTTCCCCTCTCTTTCGTACGGGGCCCCATTTCCAACTTGAAAGAAAGAAAAAAATGACACAAGGTATGTCGTAATTTTTACTTTGAATCTCTCAAGTTCCAGTTAAAAATTCCTAATTATGAGATAAAAAGTCATAATTTTGATTTGAAAAGAGCAATAACTTTAAGATTAAAAGTGAAAATCATGTCATAATTTTTTGTTTTAAATTCTAATTTTGTACTCTTAAGACATAATTATGATTAAGTCATAATACTGACTTGATTTAAATTATAACTTGGATAGTCATGGTTATGTATCTAAAATTTTGATTTATGACTGAAACTCATAAATAATCATTTGTATCTAATAAGTATGAGAAATTCCATAACTATGTCTTAAACTTATGATTCAAAATCTCATATTTGATATTTTGAAAGTCAGAAGTGTGACTTTAAAAGTTAGAATTATGATTTTGAATCTTAATAGGAATAAATAGCAATCTGAAGGTCAAAAAGATTAATATAAACCTCATAATTTTGACACTAGATCTTCTTATTATGTCTTCAAGTTTCATAAATATGAATTTGAATGTAAAAATTATAACTATGAAACTTATAAATATCATATATTATTATTATTATTGTTATACTTTATATTATTATACCTTATATTCTTATACACTTTAATCTCAACTGACTTCAATTATCAAAATTATGATTTTCAATTTAAACTTATATGACCTTCACATTGAGTAAATCAACAGATTTAATCACTTTATTTATCTCTATGACTTTTAAAGTCAAAATTAAAAAAATGTTTATTGGTATAGATTTCAAAACTATGACTTCAAAAGATAGATAGATAGATAGATAGATAGATAGATAGATAGATAGATAGATAGATAGATAGATAGATAGATAGATAGATAGATAGATAGATAGATAGATAGATAGATAGATAGATAGATAGATAGATAATTTTATATGCACCATATGCAGTACTTATTGACATGAGTAAATCATTCTCATTATTATCATAATTATTGAAACAGTCATAATTTAAATAATAATTATATAATAAAATAGGCATCATAATAATAATAACATCTATATTCCATAACTTGTAACAAAAGCTTTTTTCTAGGCTGGTTAAACAATTTCTATCTAAGGAAATCCAGCCAATTGCATCAAATGACAAATGAGCATGTGGTGAGAGTGGAAAGAAAAACTCTCTGAACAGGAAAAAACTTCCAACAGAACCAGTTCAGTCGGAGCGGCCATCTGCCACAACTGACCCCAGATGCTTTTAAAATTTATCAGCAAGGTTTAGGAGTTAGGGTCAGGGTTTTCTAACCCATATCTGAAACAATTATCTGAAGCTCGTAATCATGACATCAAAGCTCATAGCTATGAGACCAACATCTTATAAATATTTTAAATACCATAATTAAAGTTTTAATTCTCACATTTAAAGTCTGAAGTTCAATCCAACAATTTCTCTAAAGTAGAAGAAATGGACTTTATAATTTCTCGCACTCCTTGTCACCTGTGTGAGTGCCGCATCGCTCCTCCTCATTTGTTTCTCATTTCTCCGGCAGCCAAACAAATGAATGCAGCAGCAGCGGCTTCTATCGGCTCTCCTGGCCAACCACTGTCGTCGCAGCACTCATTTCAATTTTCCCCTTGTTTCAGACTTATCACATCGACATCATTAAGGCCCTCTTTCTCAGTGGCACACTCGTTCGTTATCCTCTCCATTTTACACCTGCCTATCCTTCTCTCCTCCTGTTTGTGCGTGTCTCCCCTTATCTGTCCTGCTCATTGGATTTAAAAAGGCTCTCTATTTGAGAGCGCCAAGTGTCTGGGCTTTGGTTTTTCATCCCAGTGACAGAAACCTGTTGGAGCCTCCTTATTCAAAATGAAATGTGGGACAGTTTTTTTTTCGTTTTGTGCCTTTTAAAGTGGATAGCATGAAGCCACGATGGGCTTGTAAACCTGAAAAAAATGACACAGGATTCATTCTGTTTGTTCCTTTTTACAGTGGTATCATTTCTTTTCCCCGACGGCAGCCCTGAACAATATTTTTATTTCAATTTCAAGAGAAGTCAGCGTAGGAGCTTGGCTGGTATTTCAGAAGAACAGAAACAGAGTAATAATTCACTATCAGTCTCTTGTTAGAAAGGGTGTTAGGGCAGTAATCCTTTACAAGAAACCTAATATGGTAGCTAACCACCTATATTGTCATATTTATTTAACTATAAATATTGTTTTTCATTACATTGCCTTTCAGTATAACTGTTTTTCTTAGTGGAATGTAAATCTAAACTACTGTAAAAACTATTTGACTACTTATAGATTTATTTCCATTTTTGCTTCTTTGTTATATATGATCAACCCAATGTTAATATCATACAAAGTAAATACAAAAAAGCTTTCAAATAATTATTTCATTTATATTGGTTGACTGCCTGGCCTGTAGAATAAAGAAATAATTTAAATTAACCTATGTGACAACATGAAGTAGGTTAAAATATCTCAAAAAATCACATTGAATTGAATTGAAGAAATTCAAGAACACATGAAAAACAGACTCTCTGACATCTTCAGTCTGGAACCAGTTTCAAAGCCATTTCTAAGGTTTTGCAACCTTAGAAGGACAACCTCTAAAGCACTGCAGGCTGTCTTGCCCACTCTGAATGGCTAAAGATAAATAAATGAATGTTGTGGAGTGGCCTAGTCAAAGTCTGGACTTAAATCCTTCTCTTAAAACACTCCTATGTTGCTGAATGAAAACAATTTTGTCTATAGAGACTATATTAGAGACTTTGCTTTAGTTTACCTCAGCTGCATGAAACTTTGCACAGGTAATGTCCACAAGTGGATTTAGGGTTTGCTAAAGTTTGTAGCCTTCCTCATGATATTTCTAAAAGGTTTACAGTACAGACCAAAGGTTTGGACACACCTTCTCATTCAAAGAGTTTTCTTTATTTTCATGACTATGAATATTGTAGCTTCACACTGAAGGCATCAAAACTATGAATTAACACATGTGGAATTA
>JAHUTJ010027147.1:0-12335 GCA_036250325.1 Characodon lateralis
TCCTCGCTGCGAGTTAATAACTAATTCTTTGTCTTTCTCTTCTTTTTGTGATATTATAAGTATTTTTAGGTTGTTTAAACCTGACATTAATTTGGTCCTTCGAAGCCGGATTCCAAATACGCCTGAGACTTCCAGCGGGTCGGTAGACACCAGGAAAAGACCGTGCGCACGGCTGTCTTCAACAGGGAGACACACAGACCCTTTCCAGGACTGGATCTCGGCCTGCCCGCTGGGATCTGACGGCTGACGGAACTCTGAGAGAGAGGAGAAG
The DNA here is from genome assembly GCA_036250325.1 of Characodon lateralis. Taxonomy (NCBI): domain Eukaryota; kingdom Metazoa; phylum Chordata; class Actinopteri; order Cyprinodontiformes; family Goodeidae; genus Characodon; species Characodon lateralis. The sequence goes on from JAHUTJ010027147.1 coordinate 272, forward strand.
ACAAAGTGGTGAGTTGAATCTGGATTTAAAAAAGTGTGACGAATGATTGGGGGTCATTGCGTGAAATAAAAAACCCTGTGAATCCTAGGCCCTAACAGGTACAAGCAGTGCGGCGGAGTCCTGTTTAAAGTATTAAAGAGTAATACTGAAAATTCCGTATTTAAAAATGGGGACGGCAGAGTCCTGTTTAAAGTATTAAGGAGTAATACTGAAAATTCCGCTTTTAAAATGTGTGCATGTGAGAAATTAATGGAGGATTTATACCACTAGGTTTTGCCTCATACCAAAGCAGTAGGATTGAAAGTGACTAACTTTTGTTGATGCAAAGGCAAGAATTATCCACTCGAGAGAGTTGAAGAGGGAATTACCACAAAAGGAGATTTTTCCTTGTTTGCACACCAGAACAGAGGACATGTTTAGCATAAAGCAAATACAGCATTCCAGGAAAAGAACCCCATACCAGCAGTGAAAAAATGGGCCAAAAATGGTTTTGGATTATTTTCTGCAGCAGGACCTGGCCAGCTGACCATCATGCAATTCATCATGGATTATTCCATGTGTCAAAGGGTGAGTTGAAGCAGAACTGAGCTCTGCAACATGAACATGATGCAAAACATACATTCATCAAGGACTGGATGAGAATTAACAAATGATGTCAGGATTTGTGAGTGTGTGCGTGAGTTCACTTTTCCAGAGAATCTTTGTTGGGGCGTGGCTGACCAGTGGCAGGCAGCACACCTGTTATCAATCTTGCTTTCTGTAGGACCATCATTCAGTGCTTAATGACTCCATACTGTCAGTAGAATCAAGCCCCAGAAGTTGTTTTCTGAAACTACTTGTGTGTTGTTATCACTTCCTAGTTACCTCTCTGTGTCTTCAGGTTGAATGCTCCCTGACAATCCTGGATTCCTCCTCAGATGCCTTTGTGACAGTTTACTCTTGGTCCTCCCTCACTCCACGAACGTCCATTGCAACTCCTTCGCCACTGATTAACCTGCCTGCCCTCTCTCCAACTCACTATCCATTCTTCTCAGAGATCCTAGAGAACTCATCAGCTCATAACCATGCGGATCCTTCCTTGTCCTCCAACGTCTCCCTCCAAATATGGTAAGCTAAACAACTTACTTTAGCAAATTTACTTCAACAATCAGTTGTCCATCTCACCTCTACTGACTGCCACACTCTCTCCAGTTGATGCTGTACCGTCCCGGACCTCAAGTTTCTATCAGACCATTTCTTACCTATTGTGTATATTTTGTAAATTAGTTTTTAATATTCTCAAACTGAGCCTTGTTGTTTGTTCTGCATGTCTGTCAGGAAATTATCTGCCATGACACATGAAGTGTTCACGGCAAAGTCAAAGCCATACCCTTGATTTCACTGCAATGCTGTGGGGGGCTTGAAACTGGCTGTACATACAAAAACAAAAAGCCAGAGCTAACTTGCTGAAGTTACTGCAACCAAAGGGGTAAGACTACAAACTATTTCCTCAGTTAGATTACACTTTTCTTCAGAAATAACTTTCTTTCCAGGGATAAATAAGAGACTAGATATAGATATGAAAACATTTAATTTAAAGAATATATTTTTTTGTGTACTAATCATTCCACATGACTCTTCTTTCATGTTGCTTTCAGATCATAATTGAGCATGGTTCTTTATTAACACTAACTGACGGGAGCTCTATATATTATATTTAACTTAATACCTCAAACTTCATTGCTTCTGAGTCAGCAAACGTATTTGATATTTGCCAGTGGAAATGCTTAGTGGGAGCCTTGCTTGTTACAATAAGGCATGCAGGGCATAGACAGTTTTGCAGCTTACAGAGTGAGAGGGGAGTGATGGTGTTGGCACCAGATAGAGAGCAGTGACAGGCACCCCCACAGCCTGCCTCACAGGGGGAGCCTATCACTCTCTGCTGCCCTACAGGGGGTTAATATGCTTTCTTCTCTTCTCCCGCACCCTTTATTTCTCTCTCTGTGGGCTTTGCTTTGTTTTAAAAGAAGTGCGCTCTCATGTCATTTGATACATGGCAAGAGACATCACAGATGAAGGGGTTCTATAAAGAAGGTTGAGCAAAAAAGAGGGCAGGAAGAGCAGAATGGAGCATCTGTCCAGCAAACTAATCGATATGTTATAACCATCAGAAGGTGGGCAAGATAACAGTACAGCAAGAGAGGAAATATATAAAAGATGAAAAGAGAACATTTAGCCTGAAGCAGTTTAAGGGGTTTAAAAAATTAAGGTGAAAGGGAAGGGAAATCATTGTTGGTATGCTGGTAAACATACCTGTCTAGTGTTGTGACTATGAATCTGAGAATATTATTTAATATTTATTCACACAATTTCTTAAAATACAGGAATTTATTAACAAAAATAAGTCAACACAAAGTCAAGCATATTTCAATCAACAAACTCTTTACTATGCTAAAACAATCCAACTAAACTACCAAGCAGAATTAAAGAATAACGAAGACTAATGGGCTATGTACAATATAAACAAGTTGATTAAAGATGATTGGAANAAGAATTTATTAACAAAAATAAGTCAACTCAAAGTCAAACATATTTCAATCAACAAACTCTTTACTATGCTAAAACAATCCAACTACACTACCAAGCAGAATTAAAGAACAACGAAGACTAATGGGCTATGTACAATATAAACAAGTTGATTAAAGATGATTGGAAATCATGACCAAAAGAGTGATGCAACATTACCATGCAGTGTTCATGTTTGAGAACCAAGGATCATCTTGAAGAATCTGGAAACGGAGTTAAGTTAATCTTGGAACCAACTTAAGCAATAATTATGGAAGCAAATCGTTACCATATTTCAAATGAAAAAGCATTTTCAGAATTGCTTTTTCATTTTAAGAATGTGGCTGCATTGTTTGACTCATAAATGAAATTAGTAATCAATCATCCTATTTGCATTTTAATTTTCTTCTTCAAGACCGCTCATTCTTTCACTTAATCAAAATGAAAAAGACATTTGAGATTTATTTTTCAAAATGTACCCCAGCAAATAGATACCAAAATTAAATTTGAAATGTAAAATTTTAAAATGAAAAAGTATTTCCAGAAATGCTTTTTCATTTTAAGAATGTGGCTGCATTATTTGACCCATAAATAAATTTAGTTTTCGTGGTCTGCCTGCAAAGTACTGCCCAGAACTCGAAAACGAAAAAGCATTCCGAGCGGCGGGCGCAGCAGAGTGACGTCAGCAGCCGCTCTTCCTCAGCTCCCTGCTGACCGAGCTACCCATCTTGTTCAGTAGGGGGCGCTGTGCACGTGCCAGGAAATTGATTGAATTGCAGGTGTGGGTCTGACTATCGGGACGCAAAGTAAGCAACCACAATGACCAAAACAGTGGCAGAGCTACTGAAGGAGGCCGCTGCTGCTTTAGAACAAGTTCTTTCTTCCAGCGCACCTGTGGCAACGCCGAATGCTCCTGAGCGCCGTAACAATGCTCGAGGTAACGTTTTAGCAAAAATAGCAAGCAAAATAACATGCACGTGTGAGATCGTTTTTTTTAAGATGTCATGTCAACGAGATACACTGTTGTTGAGTGTAATGGTGCGTTCACACCGAACGCGGATTCTGCTAATATTTCGCGTCATTTGTGTGCTTTTGCGCGCTTGACATTCCGTGTGAACTCCGTGTTGCCATTTGGCAACAAGCGGCATCGCTTTGCCGCGTCATCAAATAGGAGGAGCTTCCATCTGCTGCTTGCTGGTTTCAACTGAACATGGCGGACATTGATTTCACGGACCTAATTATGGTGTTTTACGTGTGGAGAGCCAAAAAACGCCGCTGACGTCAACGTCCCTGGGTTGGAACTACTCTTGGAGGTGGAAGTTTCAAATCTGTGGTTCTTTCTAGCCTGGTGCCAAGAGAGCTTTGGACTGAGGTTAAGACAAAAATAAGTTGTATTCACGGTGACAAAATGAAGTATCCTGTAGCTGAGATTTATTTAACTATAGGAGGTCAAACCTTTTTATTACCTGTAGCATTAGCTCCAAGGCTGCCGTATGCTGTCATTTTGGGTTTGGATGTTCCCACATTGACTAGTTTAGTGTCAAACGCAGAAGCTGAATCTTTGAATCTCCCTAATAGCCATGAGGAACCACAAGTCAAGACTCAGGACACTGCACTCTTGCAGAAAAATTTCCCCACAAGGACAGAAGCAGAACCTTTTTCCCCAATCTGTAGCTTGGTCACTACTAGAGCCCAGAAGGCATGGAACCCACTTCAAGAATTACCATTCTATGATGTGGAACTGGAGGTGGGCCGGGGAAAGCCATTTAAATCCAGAGCTGATAGGAGAAGGGTAGGTTTATGGGTACGGTCAGAAGGGAGGTGGGTGAAAAGACGAAACCCTGCTCTTTATTTGACTTTGATATTTCTTCAGATGTTTCTGCCTATCAGAGATCAGACTCAACATTAAAACCATGGTTTGATAAGGTCACTGAAGCTGAGGGGAAGAAGCAAGGGAAAATAAATGCCCTGGAAGATGCAACTTATGTGGTGAGGAATGTTGTCCTTTATCAGGTTAAAGGTGAATCAGAAGCCATTGCTCTACCACAGCAGTGGAGGGGAAAAGTGATGGAACTCGGTCATTCAGTTCCTTGGGCGGGGCACCTTGGGTTTCAGAAATCTCTCCGTAGAATAGCAAGATGGTTTGTGTGGCCAGGCATGTATACGCAAGTACAACAGTTCTGCTATTCTTGTCACACATCAGTTGACTGCAAACAGAGGTGTTTCTAGAGCTCATCTACAGCCATTGCCTATCATAGTAACACCATTTGAAAGGATAGGAATGGATGTGGTAGGTCCCCTGGAGAAAAGCTTCTCCGGTAACAGCTACATTCTGGTAATCTATGATTATGCTACTAGATACCCTGAGGCTTTTCCTTTAAGATCAGTGAAGGCTAAACAGGTAGCTAGTTGTTTGCTGCATCTGTTTCTGCTAGTAGGCATTCCTGAAGAGATCCTTACCGACTGTGGGACTAATTTTCGGTCAAAACTTTTAAAGCAGGTTTATCAGTTGTTAGGCATAAAGGGTATAAAAACCACCCCTTACCATCCCCAGTCAGACGGGCTGGTGGAACGTTTCAATTAAACACTGAAGAACATGCTGCGGAAGTTTGTTTCAGAGATGGGCACAGACTGGGACAAATGGCTGCCCTATATGCTTTTTGCATATCGAGAAGTTCCACAAGCATCCACTGGATTTTCTCCATTTTAGTTGCTGTACAGACGACAGGTGAGGGGGCCGTTGGATCTTCTTAAAGAACAATGGGAGAGCCCAAGTCCATCGGGTGAGCATGTGGTGTCATATGTGATAAAAATGAGAGAGAAACTTGAACAAATGCCTGTGTTGGCACGTCAGCACATGATGGCAGCTCAAACTAAACAAAAAACCTGGTATGATAAAAATGCCAGAGAGAGGAGTTTTTTTTCCTGGAGAGCAAGTGTTGGTGTTGCTCCCTACCCGTGACAATAGGTTTCTTGCGAAATGGCAGGGCCCGTATGAGGTCACATGATGTGCAGGAAAGCTTAATTATGAACTGTATATGCCTGAGAGGAAGAAGAAATATCAAACCTTCCATATTAATCTTCTGAAGCAATACCACAGGTCCCCACAACAGTTTACTATGTCAGTTATCTCACCAGGATCCACTGCAGAGTGAGGAGCGTGCAGAGACTGTTTTGCCCCAACTCTTTGTGCGTGTGGTGGATGATGAAGAGGAAGATGAGCTATTCTTTCCAGCCCGTGGCTCTGTACCAGTCTCAATTTCTCTCTCTCATCTCCAGCCGTCTCAGCAGCAGGACATAAAGCCTCTTTTGGATCCAGAGCTGTTTCAGGAAAAACCCGGGTTCACAAGCTTGATACAACACCGGGTTCACCTTAGAGAAGACGCCGCACCTCGTAGGAAGTTCTACAGGGTTCCAGAACGTCTTGTCCCACAACTCCAGAATGAGATACAGTTTATGTTGGAGCTGGGGATCATTGAGCCCTTGGTGAGTGAATGGTGCAGTCCTGTAGTGCTAGTACCAAAAAAGGATGGCACTTTAAGATTTTGTATTGATTTTAGATACCTCAATAGTGTCTCTAAATTTGATCCCTATCCAATGCCTCGCATTGATGAACTTTTGGAGAGAGTTAGGAAGTGTAACTTTATTACCACACTAGACCTCAGCAAGGGCTACGGGCAACGGGCCTGGCATTAGAGGCAAAAGAGTTGACTGCGTTTAAAACACCTTTTGGGGTTTCCCAGTTTAAGGTGATGCCCTTTGGCCTGCAGAGGGCACCAGCTACATTTCAGCGCCTCATGGACCAGGTGCTGAGGGAGGCATCTGACTTTGCGGCGGCGTACGTGGATGACGTGGTGATTTTCAGCCTGACGTGGGAGGAGCATGTTCATCATTTGCAGCATGTTTTACAGCTTATCAGATCCGCAGGCCTTACCATTAACCCCCACAAGTGTAAGTTGGCTCAGAGGCAGGTACTTGGGCTATGTGGTGGGAGATGACAGGTTAGACCTCAAGTGGGAAAAGTGGAAGCTATTTGGGCATACCCAGTACCTACAACCAAAAGGAAGGTCCGTGCATTTGTTGGGTTAGTGGGGTGGTATAGTAAGTTCATTCCCCATTTTGCAGAGAGGGCTGCTGTTCTGACAGATTTAACAAAGGTCTCTGCACCAAATAAAGTCAAGTGGACTGAGGAGTGTGATAAAGCTTTCAAGGACCTGAAGTCTGCGATCTCCAGTGACTCTGTTCTCTGCAGTCCAGACTTTGATGGCCCATTTCTACTGCAAACTGATGCCTCTTGAATAGGCCTGGGTGCAGTGCTGATGCAGGACATTGATGGCGAGAGACATCCCATTGTTTTTCTCAGCAGGAAGCTTCAAGACCGAGAGACCAGGTATTCCACAGTTGAAAAAGAATGCCTTGCAGTTAAGTGGGCTGTGGAGTCACTGTGGTACTATTTGTTGGGGTGCCATTTTACCCTTGAAACAGATCATAGGGTGCTGAAATGGTTGCACCAAATGAAAGACTCTAATATGCGTATTGCAAGATGATATCTGTCATTGCAGCCTTTTGACTTCACAGTGCAGTATCGGTCAGGGAAGTCTAACCTTGTCGCTGACTCTCTATCTAGGATGTATGAAGATTGAGCAATTGTTGTCCTGGGTGAAGGGGGAGGAAATGTGATGGAGATTAGGGGCTCCATCCCTATAAGTGATTATTGATATTATATTTATTTATAGAACAAATGCTGTTTAGTTTTATTTCAGTTATAGTGATATTTAAACATTCTTTCAGGCAGATGGACTGGCCATCTTTCTTGGACAGGGGAATGTGGGGAAGTGTCAGGTCAGTTGTTGAGTCTTACCTTTGGGTGTGTCTCCTTAGTAGGGTGGAGCATACCATTGTCAACTTGGAGGGGAGGCGCTCTGCAGAGTTAAATTAAATTTTTTGATTGAGTGTAGATTAGTTGTCTAATGATTTGCATGCATGAAAATGTTTATTGGTACCATTTATTGTTTTGTGATGGGGTGGGGTGAATTATTGTGGTAAACCATTTCTTGTTTTATTTTGTCACCCCTTTAGCTGGTATGAGAGTTGGAACTACCCTAAAGTAGAAAGCCAGCTTCTTGTTTCACGGTGTGAGTAAAAAAAATGGGACCTGCAGTTTCAAATAAAAGCCATCTCAACTGCATTCTGTTGCCTCACCACCTTCCCGCACGCAGAACGATCCGCCAGTCGAAGTGACAGTGAGAAATAACATTTTGTGGACAATGTTTTATTTTACTGTAGAAAGTCCAATTTTTTAAAAGCACTCTACAGTGAAGCAGTGACTAATGATGTTGGGGTAAACTTCAAAAATGTATGACTGTCTTTGTAAGGTCTTCTCAGGAACTGCAACTCCTGAAGTTCTGGACAGATTGGAGGATACCCCCGAGCACTTTTATGTTAAAGTATCTCCAGAAATTACTCTGTCAGTCGCTTCAACCTGCCTCACAACGCTGAAACTCCCACTGAAGTGCCAAAGTTACCAGGCATTCAAAGAAAACCTGGAAGCATCTGTGAGATCTACAGTTTGCGTTTGGAATGATCTGATTAGACTGATCTGAGAAACTGTCTTTAAAGCAGAGGTAGGCAGTAGGAGAAACCTAACTCCCACCATTCCATGCCTTGTTTGTTGTTTTTGTAAATTTTAGTGATGCTTCTCTTTATTTTTTCCCAGTTGGTAAAAAGATAGTTCTACTCTCATGTTGAATATATTTGTATAGTCAATCATACAAAAGTACCTCCATAAGGAACTATCCTCTTAAACCGTTTAATAATGTTGACATTTTAATATCATACAGTTAAGGAGTGTGATATTTTATTGACAAATGTTTAAGATTATGGAATAAAGACAACTTCAAAAAGAAAAAAAAAAAAAACAGTTTCTTGCTTCCAGAATGCACCTAAAATGCACACAACCTTTACAAGTGAACTTAATTAACTCTTATGCTGTTGCCAGTATTTAAGAATGCTGGGTTTGATTCTTGCCATATCAGTAGTGGCTGTGGTTCTGGATAGGTGAAGTGGAGGGGAGGACTGTGACTGTCACTGCATCCAAGAAGGGAACATTGGGGTCAGGTAAGCTAGCCATGACTTCCTCTGACCGATGTCGCTGCAGCTCCACTTGAGGTACTTCAACTTGTTCCCTTTGATCTCCAAGGTTATCAGATCCGTATGGTCCATCCCAATCAATACCATAGTCTGCCTCCACCTAATCACAAAAGATTATTGGAATTTTAAATATCGAATATTAAATATTTCATAAAGTTTGTTACTGTCTCAGAAAAATAAGGCTTTGTTTGGATACAACACAATACAAAACCTATGTTATCTTAAAATGTTTCACTTTAAGATTTACAATTACAGTTTATAAATGTTAAACTATGCAATCAGCTCTCCTAAGCTTAAAGGAGTCATCACCTGGTGTTTTAACATCATGTCTCTCTGTAATTGTATCAAAATTACACATGAGATTTTGACTGGTCTGGATGCTCATTGTAATAATGGTAATGAGGCGCACACTTATTGAGAAGCTGTTCACGTCGGAGGCAATGGGCAGAGCTGGACCAGGGTTTGCTGCTGTCCCCCTCGCTTTCACAAATTCCTTTTCTTGTAATGAATATATGCATGTGTAAACAAATATTTTCAATTTTCAGTCAAGTTTCAACTATGGTCCAACTATAATATAAATGTTTTAACAAGGAAATTTTTGATTTTAAGGGGATGACTCCTTTACATATTTAATTTTTTAAGAAATGTAGCCATATAATTTTAGGGTTTTATAATATTTAATTGAAATGATGGCTCCTAATATGATACACTCAACCATTTTAACATGCCTCATCAGGATCCTCAAGGTTTCTGAATGATCCCCAAAGTTGGTAGGTAGAATGGCTACCTGCTGTTCTCAGACTATGATGGCTCCATGCATCCATGAAGAAGGCTAGTTGCTTCTGTAGTTGAGGCAGAAAGGTCCAGTGGAGAGCAAAAAGATGATTTTCATCATCAGGATTCAACATTCCTTTGCTTTCCAGGTTTCGAAAGACAAGATGGAATGGGTCCAGGACTTGGATGTACACATTTCTCCACAGGCGTTCTATCCTGGAAGGGCAAATGACATGATAAAGAAAATAAACGTAAAAAATGTTTTTGCTTTGAATTATAATTGACAAAATAATAATTGTTATTTAAAATTAGAATTGAAAACAAAAAACGATGTTCAAAGAAAAGATTGATGTGCATAAAAGTGGTAACTTTAGATAGTCATAGTCCTAAGAAGCCAGGATTTAGATTGTGACAGAAACTAAAGCTCCACTGATGAATGAGGTATGGAATGAATAAATGAGGGAACTGAACAGCGCATTTGACCCTATGCGCAGTTTTATATATGAGACCCTGGTCTTGGTGGAGTACTTGCCTAAAGTGTGAAAATACAAGCAAACTATGCAAACTACACACTATGAAGTTTTATCTTTTAAGCTTTTTGTCAGTGGTCAGAGGAGAGAAGATCGTAACATCCAACAATTATGTGAATAGAAAAGAAGAAATAAAAAAATAAGTTTTGAAGTAGTTCTCTGGTCCCTAAATGTTGTTGTAACCCTTAAACACTGTTCAGGTCTCATTTGACCCATTTTTCTGAGCTCTACAGTATAAGTATTTCACTCACATTTGAGTCATAGGTTTCCCTATGACTATTGTTAGTGCTATTATATTCTCCTGAAATGGTTTTCTCATAATACAGTGCTATTGAAAACTTACCGCTGGTTATGGACACCTCTTCCAGTAATGTGAGAGTTCCGGTTCTCTCCTCTGTGTTCCACCATGAATTGGCAAACCTCCATGTTCTCACCACCTTTGTCAAAGCGCACACGTGATGGCAAACCAAACTTGTTGATGCCACCAATGAAGCTCTCCAACACAGTAGATGCCCGATTGTTGGTTGCAGCATCTAGGTAAACAATTAAACGGCTGAAGCCATCTATTCCACCATGAACAACAAATCTCCATCTATTAGTAAAAGAAAAGATGAAAAAAAAACATTTCTTAAATATATAAGGTATCAGATAGCAATTTGAAAAAGGTTCATACACAGCTTATTTGACACAAAGAACAGTAGCGTACAACGAAGAAAGTTGTAGAGCGGGTGAACAAAGTCAATATATTATATGTCCAAGTATGTACCTTATTAATTTGTGGTTTCCATCTATGTGCCACATTGCATTTGGTGCAGGAACAGAGTATTGCCTCCGTCTTAGTGTCCGATTGGCCATGGCCCGGCACCTCATTGCCAATTGGGTCCACTCTTTTTAAGGAGTCACATACTCTTGTAACTACAACAACAGCAAATGTTAAATTTCAAAGTCAAATTACGTGAAATATTAACAGCACTTCAAAAATCAGTGTTAACACAGCACAGGCAATGGCAATGAAGGTAAGATTTAATTTATGAAATTGCCAATTTAATTTAAATGATATTTTTATTTTATTATTTTAATTATATCATGTTATTATCTTTTGATCATTTTTGTTGAATGCAGCACTTTTCACTACATTTTCGTTAGAAAAGTTATACAAATAAATTTTATTATTATTGTTATTATAACTTAGCTCAAACTGAATGTGCACTCATTGAACTTACATAGGATTTAATGCATTCATATGGAGATAAACTTCACATTAAACTTACTTTGCACTAGCAGTCCCCTGGCATGAAGGAATGACTTCATCATCCTGTATCCTGTGTTAGGGTGGATTTATGCAATGACTGCATCCAGCTCTTGGTCACTCATTGCAGAATACATGTCTGACATTCTAAACGAACAAAAAACAATTTCTGAGAATTATCTTGGAAAGAGTGAGACAGATTTTAATTGACCATTTTCAAAGCAGTGATTTTGACGTGATTTTTTTTTTTTTTTTAGCTTATTGTGTGTTTGCCACCATCATCACTTTATGCTGCTGTGGTCACATAGACCACCGTCTTTGTTTCCTAGGGGGATAGTGCACATGAACCTGCTAAAGTCAGGTGCACAACTTGTGAACTTTGACTAAAACATTATGCATTCAATATTCTTTAAACACAACTACCTGGAATACTTGTAGTTAACTCCCAGGTCCCAACAAATATGTTTAATTGTGAACACGGTCCCTTCACTAATCATAGTAATAAGCAGTCTGTTATCTCTATCCATTGCTTTGCATCCTCCGACGAATCGTCTGGTGGCCTACGCCGAACAGCTCCGCTATTTCTTGTACTTTGAAACCATTTAATGAATAGATGTCAATGGACTCAACAGGATGTTGATGGTTGGTCGTCCTCGTCCCATTTGAGGCCCGGGTCATCCCAAAGACCCGGCAATTCAATCAATTTCTCGGCACGTTTGCAATGTAATGCAATGCAGACGTGCACAGCGCCCCCTACCGAACAAGATGGGTAGCTCGGTCAGCAGGGAGCTGAGGAAGAGCGGCTGCTGACGTCACT
>JAHUTJ010027148.1:0-12331 GCA_036250325.1 Characodon lateralis
CAGAATAGACAGCTGTATAAATACAATTTTCTTCTCTAAAATTTGTTACATCTGTGTAGACACTAGAGATGGCCTGTAGATCTTCTGTACCAGTACACAAAGTAGAGGTATTTGTTGGGGTGAAGCTACAGTCAAAGAAATCCTCCCAGATAGCTTCAATTAGAGAGCTGTCTGATTGATTAAAAGGTTTTAAGCTAAGCAGGAATTCCCCTAGACCTGGTATGGATGTCTGAGGAAGGGCATAGCCTATTGCCCCCTGTAAGACGTGCTTTCTATCAGTAGAAAAAAGGTGTGTTTGTGTGATCCAAGATTCACTGCCCACCCACTGCTTTCCAGTTATGTTATGGACCTCCATTTCTGAAAGAAATGACTCTGCATAAGACAGCGACATAAACATCAATACCACCTTGGACGAAGACTCCTGCAGTGTCTTTACTATGGTTCTAAATCTCATCCTGGATGTTTTTAAGTAAAGTATCCTGTATTCTACACATATACCTTCCTTTAGTGCCTCTTTAACAAACTCAGATACACCTTCCTCTGCATATGTACCCACAGAATGAATGATTCCTATCCAGCGCCAGTCAAAGTATTTCATAAGCTCTAACAGAGCTGTGATTTGGTAGCGGTCGCTTGGTACCGTTCTGAAGAATGTTGGATATCGAATTTTGTCACTTAAGCAAGCACATGTAGACAGGTGACTAATCTTGGGAAAAAAGAAAAAAAATGAATTAACAAGTTCGCATAGGTTTTAAACAAAAAATTGATCAAGAATTTTCTATTACTTACCTGTGGCACAGATACCGTACTGATTATGGTGTTTATGTCATCACTCACGCCAGAGGATGAATGACCTAAGATAGCCAGCGTCTGACCACTGCAGGACAGTGGGTCATTTCCATTTATAGCTTCAATAGCTGCTCGGATGAGGTTGTCAGCCCCACACCCATTGTACACCTTGTAACCCAAGCTTAATCCAGGGAGAAGCGAAGGATCCCCGTTGATCTCCTCGACAGCAAAAATCATTGTTCTAGCAAACTTCAGTTCTCTGTGATTATATCTACAAATACAGAATAAAGAATGACACTTAACTCAAAAACAGACTAACATTGAGAATTTTACTAACAAAAGTCTAGAAAACAGTACGTATTGACTGACCCTTCACAGTAATAATATGGAACTGCCTGGTAGTTGTGATTTACTAATTTTCCTGTACTTGTTATTGAGAAAATTCCTGCTATATTCAGATCACCATCTTTGGAAAATTCCAATAATTCTGTCTTTTCCATCACTTTGCATGTTGGGTCTTCTGGCTTTGTTCCTGAAAGCAAGGTTAGTAAGATAATGACAATCACACCCATTTTAAACAACCCTCCCCTCTACTGAAGCAAGGCTGACCTGAAAGTTGACCTTTATAGTTTGTTTCTACAGCAAGAAATATCCTCAGGCAAGCAACGTACATCATGAATTCTCACAAGACCGCCACTACAATTGTTCATGCTTCACAGATCCTCACATCCAAGTCTAGATAGTTGTAAGCAAGTGCAGTTATCCTATTTTATATCGTAATAGTTTCACAAACATATTTCCTGCAAATACTCTTAAGGAAAAAAAGGTATAATATGTTTGATTTAAAGCATTATATAACTTATTATCATATAATCATATTTTTAAAATTGACAGAATTGAAAAGATTTGAAATTTATAAACAAAATTAAGAACTTTGTCTATTTTATTGAGTACCTGAAACAATGCTTTTGGCAGGGATGCACACGTCGCTTAAGTTGGGTTAGGGCTAACAAGAGCTGAGCCCCACACAGGTATACAGTATAAGATTTGATATACCTTTATTCTATTTGTAAAAAAAAACTAAAAGTACTTTCATGTAGTGAAATCAACAATTAAATAAAGATTAAAGTAACTTGATACAAATACTGGCCACTGGATGCCAGTAAGTCGCTGTTAAAGTGTTTACACTATTAATACTATAATCACATTTAGAATAACAAAATTATTGCAGTGACTCAGTTACAGTAGTTTTACTGTAATTTCATTTACAGTACTATTGCTCTGCTTTCATTTACAGTATCAACATCAATAATGTTAATCATTAGCAGCACTAGCATATTTTCAACAGTATCAAAATTATTGCTGTAATTTATCGGCAGTACCATTCCTGTATGTATAACAGTACAATTACTTAACTGCCCTTTTTGGTATTAATTTAAGTATTAAACAACTAACTTTACGTTTCAGTGATAGATGTTAATCTACAATTGTTTTGTCAGATTTTGTTTTTCTTTTTAAGCCTCAAAATGGCAATTTTTCATAAAGCCTTATTGGATGATTAGCACTATGCCACCCTTATATCACCAATAGAAAAAGCAAATAGACGAAAACAGTTTTAAAACCATTTGGAAGTTGACACTTCTCAAACTCAACACTATAAATGTTTTGCATTTTACATACAATGTTTCATTTGTCTCATAAGTGATTTTTGTATGAAATAATTGAGAGCTAACATGATCAATAAATTTTTTTATTTTCCTTATGTTAATAAAAAACAGTATCAAGCATCAGAAATTAATTTTGTTTATTATTAACCATCTTTATTCGAAGTAAGCTTTGTCTTTCCCCAGTAACCAAAGTTCAGCACAAAAAAAAACGTGATTTTTTTTTTTTCTGTTAAATATTTCATTGAATCTAATAAAAATCTTTTTGTAAAAAAGATGTAACAGAAAACAAAAAAATATGCAGTGGGAAATCCAGACATATTTAAGAAATTTTAACACTTAAAATAGTGATATTGAAATGGAAGAACTGTGCAGCATTTTCAGAACCTGCAGAAGCTCCTCGCTGTTCAAAATTTAAGGGTGTATTCACACCTGCCACTTTTGGTCCCTATTAAGTGGGCCAGCGTTCGATTTCCCCCTTGGTCGGTGTGAATAAGCTCAAGTGAAATGGACTCTAGTGTGGTTCGCTTCTGGTGTAAATACGAAAGGCCCTCAAACCAACCCAACTACAGAAAACATACATCTCTTTGAACTTAAGCCACTGTAGTTAGTAGCAATTGTGAATGTTGTAATGAAGTCATACCTGATCTGCCATCTGTTGCTTAGCAATGCTTCTACCAACATGTTGTGGGTCAGGGCACGCAGAGCACGTCGTCTCCTATGGCTAGCAGCACACATTCACCGATGCCGTTGTTGAATTACTGGTTTTTGACACTCACAATGATTTTGCAGCTGTAATAACTGCACAAATATGCAGAACAAAATGCAATATGGAGGCCTTCTATGAGTTTGCCTTCATTTCCAGATCTGTGCTCTGTCCCACCCTAATAATTTTTGTTCAATGGGAGCAATGATTGTGAAACGCATGGCTTTGTTTAAGTTATAGTTCACTTGCAAAAAGTACAACGTTATAGCGAAACACACTAAATGAAAACAATAAAGTCTGCTTTTGGTCTGGACTAAACAAGAGGACCAAAGGATTGTCCTGGTGTGAATACACCTTAACCCCCAAGTTCCACATCATCCGATCCTGTACATGTCCATTTCGTTCCAATGCACCTCTGTGAGTCCGTGAAAAGCAATGCCTACTACATCTCAGTAACTCCGTCAAGCTCCGCTCCAAGTTCCTTGAAGCCTGAAAAAAGCACGCGCAAGAGAATGCATATTTGGAGAGGATAACCACGTTTCAAATTGAATGTTTAAATGACAAATCTCAAAAACAAAAACAAAGTTCAGACGGGCGACCAGGAGGTCGTCCCGAGCAGGCACAGAGTTCAAGCGGGTGACCAGGGGGTTGTCCCGAGCTGGCACAGAGTTCAGGCGGGCGCCAGGACCAGCAACACAGAGTTCTGGGCAGTCGACGGCAAAGGCGTGGAGACCTGCGACAAAGACGTGGAGGCCGACAGAAGCGTAGAGACCGTGGCAGCCTGCGACGGAAACCTGCAGCTTGGTCAGAAGGCCGACCGAGCAGAGTAGAGGACCCCCCAGAAACTCTGTGGAACTCCGGAGGCATGGAGCTTGGCGAACCCTCGGTGGCTGAAACAGAAGCTGGCGAACCCTCGAAGGTTGAAGCAGAGCCTGGCGAACCCTCGGAGGCTGAAACGGAGCCTGGCGAACGCTCGGAGGCTGAAGCAGAGCCTGGCGAACCCTCGGAAGCTGAAGCAGAGCCAGGCGAACCCTCAGAGGCTGAAGCAGAGCCTGGCGAACCCTCGGAAACTGAAGCGGAGCCAGGCGAACCCTCGGAGGCTGAAGCAGAGCCAGGCGAACACTCGGAGCTGGGTTCAGAGACCAGAACAAAGACAAACTGTTCCTTGAACCCCTCAGGAACGGGGTCCGGCGGCGCTTCCTCCTCGAACCCCTCATCTCTGGGTTCAGAACCCAGAACGAGGACCAGTTTCTCACTGAATCCCTGCAGACTAGGAACAGGAGCTGAGGCGTCGGCGGGACCCTCAGTGACATGAGCAGGGGCTGAGGCATCGCAAACACCCTCTGTGACGTGGGCAGGAGCTGAGGCATCGCCGAGACCCTCAGTGGTGTGGGCAGGACCTGAGGCGTCGCCGAGACCCTCAGTGGTGTGGGCAGGACCTGAGGCGTCGCCGAGACCCTCAGTGGTGTGGGCAGAAGCTGAGGCGTCGATGAGACCCTCAGTGGCGTGGGCAGAGGCGTCGCCGGGACCCCCGATGTCTTGGGCTGGGGCATCCCTCTTACGACGTCCTCTGCGACGTGTGGAGGAGGGTAAAGCGATCTTAGGGTCAGGCTGTGGTGTGTCTGGCTGTGGTGTGTCATGTTGTGGTGTGTCAAGTTGTGGTGTGTCTGGCTGTGGTGTGTCATGTTGTGGTGTGTCAAGTTGTGGTGTGTCTGGCTGTGGTGTGTCATGTTGTGGTGTGTCATGTTGTGGTGTGTCTGGCTGTGGTGTGTCTGGCTGTGGTGTGTCTGGCTGTGGTGTGTCATGTTGTGGTGTGTCAGGCTGTGGTGTGTCTGGCTGTGGTGTGTCTGGCTGTGGTGTGTCTGGCTGTGGTGTGTCTGGCTGTCGTGTGTCATGTTGTGGTGTGTCAGGCTGTAAACCTGGCTGTGGTGTGTCTGGCCTGGAGTCAGGCTGTGGTCCTGACATGGGCTGCTCTGCAGCAACGCTCTGGAGACCTGATGTGGGCTGCTCTGCAGCAGCACTCTGGAGACTTGACGTGGGCTGCTCTGCAGCAGCGCACTGGAGACCTGGCGTGGGCTGCTCTGCAGCAGCAGCAGCTCCCTGGAGTCCTGGCGTGGGCTGCTCTGCAGCAGCAGCAGCTCCCTGGAGTCCTGGCGTGGAAGGAGGTGGATGGCAGTAAAACTGCCTTACTGCAGTCTCATAATCCCCCTCCATCTGCCTGATCCTCTCCATCAGCTCCGGAGAGGAATACATGAGACTGGTCCTCCTAAAGCTCTTGATCTGGCGAGCAAAAAACCTTAACCGCTGCTCCAGCTCGTCAGGTGTTGCCTCAGAACACCCGGCTGGAGCGAGCAAAGACGGCATGGGCGGAGCTGCAGCGAGCCTGGGAGACAATGCTTTGGCAGATGAAGATGTGGGCTTACTTCCTGCAGCCCTCATGTCCACTGACAGGGAAACCACCTCCTTGCTAGCCGACCGGCTGGGAACCCCTGCGTGTCGGTGATTTCTGCGGCGGGAGGAAGAAGACGGCTTAGCTGCCAGTATGGAAGCAGGAAGGGAACGTTGGAGCTGAGGCGGAGGGACAGAGCAGCCCTCCCGATCTCTCTGGCACTGGGCCGCCTCACGCTCCATCTGTTCCAGCAGCAATGGAGATGGCAGAACCTACAGGTCTTTAGGCAGATTCCTCTTCGCCTTCTCCTTCTCCGTTCAACCCAGCAATCCGAGGCGTCTGCCTTCTGTTTATCCGCGAGGTCCATAGTTGGCGGAAACATTCTGTTATGACTAGCGAGATTGAGGACCCCAGAATGCATACTAGAAGGCAGCATGTCGGTAAGTGAAAGAAAGATTTAATTAACAAAAATTAACTCTCAGAAGAGGCAGGAACAAAACAACAAACGGGCAGGCAGGACAGGCAAAAACAGACATGGGCAGGCTGGCGAGACAGGCGTGGCGTGACTACAGGACAAGAGCATTATCTGAATAATGTTTCTGCTAAGAACAACTGAACAGGTGTGTATATATGGAGAGTAAACCAGGTGGAGCTAGGAGACAGATTAGTTTGGAGCAGGTGAACTGGATAAAGATAATTAACAGACAGAACAGAACATGGCTGGAGCAAGAACAGAGACTCTTGAATACAAACAAAAATTAAAGCATGACCAGAACCAAAAACCAAACTTGACAGAACATGAACAAGACTAAAACATGACCAGAAAAATAATAAACAGAACCATGATTCAAAAACTGTGAAAGAAATACAAGAAAAATCCAGAAACCAAAAA
This sequence comes from Characodon lateralis, assembly GCA_036250325.1. Classification (NCBI taxonomy): domain Eukaryota; kingdom Metazoa; phylum Chordata; class Actinopteri; order Cyprinodontiformes; family Goodeidae; genus Characodon; species Characodon lateralis. The sequence continues at coordinate 6,441 of JAHUTJ010027148.1, forward strand.
CCAAACAACCCCAAATCTCAAAAACCTCAAAACACTTTATTGGGAATATAAAAAAAATATATTTAATATGTGGTTAACGATCTATTTACTATTTAACTTTGACAAAACCATCCTTGAACTGCCACCAAAATGTGGTGGAGGGATTTGAGCGCTCGATTGATCCTAGAGGCTATGTTGTCTTGGGATTAAATGCCCCTGGTAGGGTATCCCATGGCAAAAAGGCTCTGGGAGCCGGGGTCCCACCCTAGAGCCAGGCCTGGGGTCGTTACTCGTTGGAGACCACCTGGTGGCCGGGTTGCTCCTAATTCCATACTAGGTCACGGGGGAGCTGGTGCCTATCTCCAGCAATCTATGGGCGAGAGGCAGTGTATACCCTGGACAGGTCGCCAACACATCACAGGGCAACACAGAGACATCAGGACAAACAACCATGCACACACTCATTCACACCTAAAGTCAATTTAGAGAGACCAATTAACCTAACTGTCATGTTTTTGGACTAAGGGTGGAAGCCGGATTACCCGGAGAGAACCCAAACAAGTCGAGAGATATCAACTAGAAATAGTTGGGTGCGCCTCCACCGACAGCGTGGGTTCTGGAACCCAGATCCTCGAGAGAGGCTGGACCCTCTTCTACTCTGTAGCGGCCCACGGGGAGAAGCAACAAGCTGGGGTGGGTTTGCTTGTTGCCCCCCAGTTCAGCCATCCCGTGTTGGGGTTTAATGAAAGGGTCACATCCCTGCGCCTTCAGGTTGGAGACAGGTCTCTTACTGTTTTTTCGGCCTACGGACTGAGCGGTACTGCGGAGTACCCGGCCTTCTTGGCATCCCTGTCGGTGGCGCTGCATAGTGCCTCTTCTGGGGACTCCATTATTCCGCTGGGGGACTTCAACGCCCATGTGGGACATGACAGTGACACCTGGAGATGCATGATCAGGAGGAATGGCCTCCCCAACCTGAATCCAAGTGGTGTTTCATTATTGGACTTCTATGCTAGTCATGGATTGTCCATAATGAACACCATGTTCAAGCATAAGGGTGTTCATCAGGGCACTTGGCACCAGGACACCCTAGGCAGGAGGTTAATGATCGACTTTGTTGTCGTGTCTTTAGACCTTCTGCCCCATGTTTTGGACACTCAGGTGAAGAGAGGGGCTGAGCTGTCCACTGATTACCACCTGGTGGTGAGTTGGGTCCGCTGGAAGATGAGAAAGCCGCAGAGATTTAGCAGGCCCAAGTGCATAGTGAGCATCTGGTGGGAATGTCTGGTGGAGCCCTTGGCCAGGGATGTATTCAACTCACACCTCCAGGAGAGCTTTGACCAGATTCCAGGGGGAGATTGGAAACATAGAGTCCAAGTGGACCAAGTGCATTCATTGTTGATGCTGCTGCCCATAGCTGTGGCTGTAAGGTCTGTGGTGCCTGTTGTGGTGGCAATCCCCGAACCCGGTGGTGGACACCGGCAGTATAGGGTGCTGTCAAGCTCAAGAGGGAGTCCTATCGGCTGTGGTTGGCTTGTGGAAATCCTGAGGCTTCTGACAGTTAGCGTGAGGCCAAACATGCCGCAGCCCAGGTTGTGGCAGAGGCAAAAACTTGGGCCTGGGAGGAGTTCCGTGAGGCCATGGAGAAGGACTACCGGTTGGCTTTGAAGTGCTTCTGGTAAACCGTCCGGCGCCTCAGGAGGGGGAAGTAGTACTTTGCCAACACTGTTTACAGTTCGGGTGGGGAACTGTTGACCTCGCCATGGACATTATTGGGCGGTGGAAGGAGTACTTCGAGGATCTCCTCAATCCTGCTGTCACGCATTCCTTGGTGACAGCAGAGGCTCGGGACTCGAGGTTGGACTGTTTCATCACCCAGGTTGAAGTTACCGAGGTGGTAAAAAGCTACACGGTGGCAGGGCTTCAGGGGTGGATGAGATCCATCCTGAGTACCTGAAGTCTCTGGATGTTGTGGGGCTGTCATGGTTGACATGCATCTTCAAAACGACCGTCGGGGAGAGTGCCTCTGTACTGGCAGACCGGGGGTTGTGCCCTTTCGTAAGAAGGGTGACTGGAGGGTGTGTTCTATGGGGGGATCACACTCCCCAGCCTCCCTGGTAATGCCTATGTCAGGGTATTCTGAGAAGAGTCCAACCAATAGTTGAACCTCGGCTTCAGGAGGAGCAGTGGGGTTTTCATCCCGGCTGTGGAACACTGGACCAGCTCTACACCCTCTGCAGGGTACTCAAGGGTTCATGGGAGTTTGCCCAACCAGTCCACGTGTTTTGTTGCCCTGACAAGGCATTCGACTGTGTCCCTCGTGGTGCCCTGTGTGGGGTGCTCCAGGAGTATGGAGTCAGGGGCTCTTCATTATAGGCTATGGTTCTCGACTGGAAAAGGGTGGCTTGTCCTTTTCAGATTGGAGGGGAGTTCCCACCTCAAGTGGAGGAGTTCGAGTATCTTGGGGTCTTAGAGCGGGAGATCGACAGATGGATCGGTGCAGTTGCCGCAGTAATGGGGACGCTGTGCCGGTCTATTGTGGTGAAGAGAGCACTGAGCCAAAAAGCGATGCTTTCAATTTACCGGTCGGTCTACGTTCCTAACCTATGGACATGAACTGAAAGCACGAAATTTTCCTTAATTTAAGGAAATAAAAAATATAGTTTGATGTCCTGAAATAATTAAATTTGAGAACAATAGCAAACATGACGGAAAAAACAAAATTATAATTCACATCATTGTAACAGTGTGAAAAGTAAAACTAACAGATCCCATTATTGTCTAAATAAAAACAAATGTTTCCATAAAGTAATAGCTTTATCTTAATATGTTTAGTTTCTTTATTAGTTCAATAGAAAATGTAAACATTTACCTTAAATTAACATGTATATCCTTACAAAAAGTACATACTTTCTTGGAGTTCTTGAATTTTGTGGGTATGACACGAGCTGGAGTTGAAACAAGGCATTCAAGCAGTTCAGTTTAGTCAGGATGAAAAGTAGTAAAAAGGGAAGGAGGGCAAATAAACAGTAAACACAAGCGAGACGCTCAAGCTGTCCTAAAACAACCAATGATCTTAGTGTTGATTTAAAACTATCCTCCATATGGATGTCTGTAGACCAGTCTTTCAAGTTCTTGTTCGGAAAAGTAAAGATAAAAGTTAGCCAAAGAATCAACACAGTAGCAGGTATGGCCATTGACTTCAGGTGTAAAGCAAAAAATCTGTTTATGACCAAATGCACAGTCTTGTAGACAATTAAAACATGACAAGTTTTTGCTAGAGCACAAAAGAGGTAAAAGGACAACACTGACCACTCGGATGAACGATACATTGCGATTCTGAAAAGCATCTCCATCGTGGTGTTTCTGTTGTGAGCAGAGCCAGCCGGGTTTGTTTTAAGTCTTGCTGTATAGATTAACATCAGCAGTGCTGTTGCCAGGAAAAGTCTTCCAACACATCTACTGGAGACTAAATGTGCATCCCATAATTTTGTACAAACATGAAATTTGAACATTTCTGTAAAAGACCAATGTTGTAGATTGGTATACAGATGCAGGAAAAAGTAAAAACTGACTTTTCTTAATAGGACAAGTAATATTACCAGCTTGGATCATGCATTCTTCTTTTGAGCAGGATGTTGAAACGATCTGTAAATGGAATATAAAAATATCACATTTTACACATACACACACACATTACTATCGTTTGCTACTGCAAATATCTCAATATGAAAGTTACATATTATCATTGTTTAGTACTGTTTGATCACACAGTGCATAAAAATGCATATTTCACAAAATACATAATCTCCCTGCACTATTAGCATTGCTGAATTTAAAACAATTTTGTTTATTATGTTCTCGCCCACAGACTGCTGGAGATAGGCACCAGCTTCCCCACGACCCACTGTGTAATAAGCGGTAGAAAATGACTGACTGACTGACTGATGTTAAAACACATTCATTTGTCACAAGCATTGAACTACTTGCAGCTGGAAAACTGGAAAGATTATGACACCTGTCTATGGAAATGAAATGCTAATTATTTGAGCTCTCTGGAGTCTCTATTACATAGTTTGATGTATTGCATATTTGCAGTTCTTTTGGTTCTAATGTTTTATCAACAACCATGAGTATTGCTTCCAGAAAAATGAAAAGGTTCATATACACACCTTACCACAGCCGACTCTGAGGTAAACTCTTTTTGATACATTGGAGGACACATGGCTCATTTGGCTGCCAAACATTCTGAAGATTTGGTATTTCAGAAATCCACTTCTAAAGTCTGTGTTCAGATCACACTCCTTGAAAATGCCAAAATAATTAACAGTTCTCCATTGGTGCAGATGGACAAAAGTGGTGATTGAACAATAGACATTTTTATCATTTAACTGTATGCTCTGATCACCAGCTTTTGTCTGAAAAGAGTTGCAAACAAACAAGGTGAGAAATAACTTTTACAGTAAGTGTATATAATCAGGTGTTTATTTCCACATTAGCACAACTGCACTACTCAAAATTGAAATCAAAATTAACTTTCTTAAATCATGAGCTAATTTTTTCTCTTATCTTAGAATAGTGTAAATATTGCACTCACCATCTTATGTAAAAGGCAGTCAGTCTTAGAAAGAAAATGCACCCCAAACTGTAGAACCGGACATTTACACATTTCTCTGTTTTCCACTTTAGCGTTCATATTGTTCTTAGCCTTTTGCAGAAGATAAAAGTATGAATCAAAGAGCATGCACAACAAGGACAATGTGCATCTCTTACAAGCCAAACTCTTATCAAAGGCAATGTCCATTTCAGAGGATCTAAAATTACAAACAATATTTTATTATATCACCTCATGCATTTGATATCTCAAATGACATCTGTAGACTGCAGCACTTTCCATCTGTTCATTATCACCCAGCAAACATGAAATTACCAGGCATTTAAAATGTAGGGAATACTAGTTGCTGATGCTGGTTTAACTGTTTAAAATGCAATTGTTCAACAGAAGCATATTTGAACAGCAGGGAGTTCTGTTAATAATTACAATAAATACACTTAAATTGCATTAAACAGCTCATCTTCTCAAGAGATTGTCTAATTGTCTTTTGGGGGCCTTCTTAATGCAGTATGAAGGCCTCCTTTATTTTAACTGGTTCCCTGCAGGGGACTTAATTAAATTACTGCCAAATTGGCACTAAATATGTGGAAAAAAACACACGTGGGTATTCAGATTACTAACATCATTGTGCATGCTAACAGGCAAGCTGCAAGTGAAGAGAATAAAAAAATGTGATCACTGAAAACATCAATTCTACCTTCAAGTTACTTACCTATTAAATGCCAAACTTGGTTTTGTTTTGTAACTGTCATGAATGAGAGAATATTTACATGACATGCTGAAGGTCTCGTTTTTTTTATAATGCTCATCCTGACAAAATTCAGTTGGCTGGTCCAGGCCAAATGAAGTGCCGGTTGATATGATCCATGTTAACAGAGTTAAGAAGCCAACTGTGTCTGTTATCATTGCAGAGCTTTGCCTGTAGCATGCGTGTTTGATGCAAAGATGTCTTTTTAAAGCTCTCTCTTGATGTCTGTAATGTAGGAGGCAACTTGGTGGACCACTCTCAGTGGCATATGCAAATTTGTGTTTATTTGTTTAAGGTTTAAAGATTATAATGTATGATGAATGTTGGACACAACTGGAAAACATGTGGGATGTAAGAATTATGATTATTGATTGATTAATATTTATCAAGAATTATAATTTAAAATCATAATTTGAAAAAAATTATTTCTTAACCAAAAATCATTACTTACAAATAGAAATCAGAGATGTCCTCTGGTGTTGTGATTATGGGCTCAAAGCTCTTTAATAATTACAATTAGCTATTCATCATTAATAATTGATAAATTAT
>JAHUTJ010027149.1:0-12328 GCA_036250325.1 Characodon lateralis
CGACTGCACTGTTCAATGGTTAGGATTAATTGGAATGTATGTACCTGACTGTTGTGAAGTGCCTTGAGACAACATGTGTTGTGAATTGGTGCTATATAAATAAAACTGAATTGAATTGAATTGAATATAAACCACAGAGTTCAATGTATTTAATTGGGATTTATACATAATAGACTGACATAAAGTAGTGAATAATTGTGAGTTAGAAGTAAATGAGTACATGATTTTCAATTTAAAATCAAAGGTTTGGCCACTGCATTCAAGCCCCAAAAGTCACTTGGTAGGACCCATCTTTATCTGAAAAAACAGGTGAAAGTCTTTTGGTATATGTCTCTACCAGCTTTGCGACTCTACAGATATCCATTTTTCCCAATTCTTCTTAGCAAAAAAGCTCAAGCTCAGTATGACTGCATAGAGAGCATATGTGAACACTAGTTTTCAAGTCTAGCCATAGATTCTTGATTTGATTAAGTTCTGGACTTTGACTGGGCAATTGTATAAAAGCTCTATATTTAGAGTTGTTGTCAAGACCCCATATGCCTTGTGGCAAACTTTATATGGAAAATTGTATGTCTTTCCTTCAACAGCGGTATTCTTCTTGCATCTCTTCCATAAAGGCCAAATTTTACAGTCCACAACTGATAGTTGTCCTGTTAAGAGATTATCCCACCTGAGCTGTGGATATCTGCAGCTACTCCAGAGTTACCACGGGCCTCTTGGCTGCATCTATGATTAAAGCTTTCCTCTAGGGGGACGGCCCTCTTTTGGCTGGCTTGCAGTTTTGCCTTTCCATTAAACAGTCACCCATGACAAGATCATAGTTAAAGATGTGGTTTTACAATATAAACTAGAACAGCTGTATTTATTTTTACCAATACCTCAACCTCTGAAGTGAATTAGTCACACAAGTTTTTATTCATGAGTATCAGAATAAAGGCCTGAATTGTTATGATTTGGGGTTGTTTGGTTTTTGGTTTCGGGTTTTTTCTTTATATGTTTTTCACAGTTAAGGTTTTGAATTGTTCTTCCGTTTATTATTATTATTATTCTTAGATTTTGAATCATGCTTCTTGTCATGCTTTAGTTTTGTCGTCTTGTTCATGTTTTGCCAAGTTTGGTTTTCGGATCTGGTTATGCTATTGTTTCATATTTTTCTAGTTTCTGTTAGTTTGTGTCAAGAGTCTCTGTTTTGCTCCAGCCACGTTTTGTTCTCCTGTCAATTAACTTTTTTCAGTTCACCTGCTCCAAGCTAATCTGGCTCCTTTCTTCACCTGGTTCACATTCCATATATACACCTCCGTTCTGTTTATTCCTTGCGGAAACATTCTGTTAGGACTTGAGCAATGGAGGACCCCAAAATGAAGAGGAGCATGCAGCATGACGATAAGGGAAGAAACTTTAATTAACAAAAACTCTCTCACAAGAAGAGGCAGGAACAAAACAATAATAGGGCAGGCAAGACAGGCTTGGCATGATCCGAACAACAAGACATAAGCATGATCTGAAAGCAAGACTTGAGCATGATTTGAAAAATGTTTCCGCAAGGAATAAACAGAATGGAGGTGTATATATGGAACTTGAACCGGGTGAACAAAGGAGCCAGATTAGCTTGGAGCAGGTGAATTGAATAAAGTTAATTGACAGGAGAACAAAACGTGGCTGGAGCAAAACAGAGACTCTTGACACAAACTAACAAAAACTAGAAAAACATGAAACAATAGCATAACCAGATCTGAAAACCAACCCTGAGAAAACATGAACAAGATGACAAAACTAAAGCATGACCAGAAGCATGATTCAAAATCTAATAATAATAATAATAATAATAATAAACAGAAGAACAATTCAAAACCTTAACCGTGAAAAACATATAAAGAAAAAACCCAAAACCAAAAACCAAACAACCCCAAATCATAACATGAATGCAAATACTGTCCTTAATAAAAAATGCAAACTACTGAAAACAACACAGTATCACAGCTACAATAATGTGTATTTGCACATTTATATCTGTGGTGAATTATGAACACTCCCTAAAGTGTTTAGGCTGCTTTTAGCAGAATATTTTCAGAACAAGTGGTCATGAACAGAGGGCAAACATGGAACAAAATGTCAGTGAGCTCATTACTTTTGGTCAAGGCCGGTCAGCTCCTTCCCGACATCCTCATATGTAGTATTGAGCGCTCTGTGGATTTTCTGTAAGCAAAAACAATGATTAGTAATAAGAAATTTGTTATGACTTCATCTGACCTAGAACAAATTAGGAAAGCTGTGTTAATATTCCGCCTAGTTTCACAGGGTATCTGTGACAGCTTGTCTCAGAACAGAGGAGATCCTCTAAATTACAGGAAAATGCTAATTTTTATGCTTCGCATTTCGAGACAGTTTAAGGCACCAGTAAATCCATTTCGATTGAAGTGTCCATGTTAGTTGAACTACACACTGTGGAAGATATAACGTGGCCATTCGTTATTTTCCAGGTTCTGGTCAGAATATCACAGATACTTATTTGCTTTTATTGATTTATTTGAACCATTCTTTTTTTAGAATAAACAAATAAAACAACAAACAATTTCAATTATTTATAAAAACAAGAAGAAGAAGTGAAGACCAAAAAAGAAGTACTTACATCTACTACCAAATGGACATCTTTAAGCTAAACTAAAATTTGCTGTTGCCTACATGAAATAGCCAAATGCCTTCTGAAGAAAAAACATCAAAACTAGTTGATGATTTAGACTAACAGTTGGCTTCTGTAAGTGCCCCTAACTCAGCCACATTAAAAATTTGTGAACTATGCTGAAAAGTTGGGTACCTGGCATGAAACTAGCCCTTCAAATGAGCTCTACCCTTTCCAATACAAAGAGTGGTTGAATATCCAGACAGAAATATTCCAGGCTCTTGTTAATGGCTACAGAAAAAAGTGTGGTCAAGGGGCGACTTGCTAAGGTACAATTAACCAAAACCCATGATGAATTCAAACTTGTGCACCTTAAAAATTGATCATTTACAAATCACTAAAGTTTTATGTTGAATTGAATAAATCATATAAAATGAATGACATTCATGGCAATTATAAGTTTATGTAAATCTCTGACCAAAACTGTATAGCTATTGCAGATAAACCTTTCCTTACAATACTTTAATACGATCCTACAAGGATCACATTAAAGTTGGTGCCCTTTTAGAAAAACGTAGCAAACAAATGCAAACAGTCTTAATAATCAGACTGCTGGTTCCATTATTCACTCCAAAAACTGCCACAGGGCTCTCATTTGGTAATGACTAGAGTTGCATAAAAAGAAAAACTTCATATGACCTTTACATTCTGCATTGTTCATTTGTTATTTCAATGCAGTTGCAAAACACAAATTCTCATATAGGCTATGTCATATTAAAGTGTGGAGTCGTGTTATTAATATCAGATGAAAACAACTTTACTGACAAGGGGCTCAGATGTTTAACAGGCAGGTCATGATCCAGAGCATACAAAATTGCTTATCGGAAATATGCTTAATTTAAGAAGTTTAAATTAACTTTTTAATTTATAGGCACCATTAAAACTTAATTAGGTAATCAACAAGTTTTTTCATTAACTAATGTAATTAACATAACATAAAAAGGTCACACTATATCTTTCCTTAATGATAAATAATCAAATTGTAGCTATAATGGTCTCAAAGTAAGTGTTATTAAAAGTTTGCAACAGCAGAGGGCGCAAGTTATCTGCAAGTGTTGCAGGTAGGAACTTTGCAGCATGAGCAGCTGGAGTGCATGAACACCAGAGACTAATATAAGGATTACATGCAGTCTCTGCACATCTTTGCAGTATATTTGCTTCGGTGTGTGCAAGATGTGACAGAGGGAGCGTGCATGCATAGCAGCGCATGTGTTCTCCCACCTGGCTGGTGTGCAGCCAGTACTGCAGGGTGTTTGAGCGCCGGAGGCGGGGGACCACCAGGTGATAGAAGGTGTGTTCACCTGCCAAGGTCAGCAGAGCTCCACCGACACCCATGCACAGCAACACAAACAGACCAGAAAAATGCTGGATCCCCATCTGTAGAGTCTGACAAAGACAGAGGAGACAGGGAAGACGGGGGAGTGTCAGAAATTGGTGGAGCTGGAAACCGACAGAGATTAATACGCAGGAATTCCTTATTTATTCTTAAAATAATTACCATTAAGGCCACTGCATGTAAGTATGCAATTGATATTCTGTCATTGTACTTTGGATGTGAAAGCCCATAAGAGTAGCAATAAAGTGTAAAAAAAACATGCTGGGGGAGGAGAGGGAAGACAGAGGAGGGAAGAAAGGGGGAGGCTCAAGTGAGAGTAATAAAAAGAAACATTAGAGAGATGGTAAAAGGGGAACATGGTTAAATAAAAAGCACGTTGTTTCCTTTCTGTTCTCCTACAACCCTTTACTCAAGCAAAGTCCATCTTATGAGACATTCATCGGAGAAAGTGGTGGAGCCAGTGGGGAACTCCTCCAGGGGCCTCTAATCACGTTTCTCCCACCCAACTCTTTTCTGTGCTGCCTCTGATGACAATTAGCCCCATGCTGACTTGACAAATTCATCAACATCTACAATGACCTCCCTTTGCTCCTGATCCAGGAGGCCAAGTATGCACTAATGCTCACTTTGTTTCAGACTAGCCAGCTCTGCAGGCTTTAAATTGGATGAGGACTAATAAGTTTCTGGTGCGGGTTGAAGTTAAGGTTGCGTAATTGCATTTTGTTACCATATTTCAACTTTGAAGTAGGATTTTAAGAAAAAAAGATGGCCGAAGGGAGTTGGATTGCTTCTCTAGTTGCAAATATGAGATACAGACAGTGTGCAGTGTCAAGGGATTTTCACACTTTAAAAAATAGTGAAAGGAGAAGGGGGCGCAGAGAACTTTATGTTCTCCTCAATCACACACAAGAAAGATGAAATGAGTGTCGACACTCGGTTTGTGCTAGAAACTCTGGTTAAGGTAAGTGAATAGACCTGAGTTTTTGCAATTTTACTGCTTCATCTGTATGTCTTTGTGCATGTGTGCTTTAGCTGGCAGTCAATCTCGTCTGCATCCCAAAGGGAGACTCATTTATAGAAGTACAGCGGCAGAAGGGTTTGCTTTGTACGCAATACACGTTCACCATGTGAACACTCCCACTGATGACTTACCTCAGTGACTGCAAAGACTCTCTTTCCGCAGGGTACAACCTTATACCATTTGTCATGCAGCATGTCCATGAAGCCGTCAGACTTGTAGCGACTCACAAACTCTGACACATTACGGGTCAGAGGAGAGCCCTGGGGAAGGCCTATGCCATAGCCTGAAAGAAGACATAGACATGGATGTAAATTCATGTTCCCTCAATACAGGAATTTTAGCTGTGCCTGAGGAAGGGGCCATGCAAACTTTGAGTTGTCTTGTTCATAAACAGTTAGCCATTCAGAGATAGACAAAGGGCAGATGCCCTCTGGAAAAATGCAACTTCAGTTTGCAGTCTTCACTTTGAATCAGAATCAACCATGTTTTCTGCCCAAATGCAGTGCATAGGCAATGCAAACACAATATGTATTGCTTGTTATAACCAGGAGTTTTGTTATACACTAACCAGCCACTTTGCTGAGTCCACCCTACTAGTACCTGGTTAAACCCCATTTTGCCTTCAGTACTGTCTTAATTCTTCACAGCATAGATTCAACAAAGTGTTGAATTACTCAGAGATTTTGATCCACAATGGCATGACAGCATCACACAGATGCTGCATATTTGTTTTTCTGTTCCACTACACCCTAAAGCCCTATAGCTGTACTATTGAATAAAGATTTGGTTACTGTAGAGGCCATTGGAGTACATCAAACTCAATGTCCCATTCAATAAACCAGTTTGGGGATAGACAGGGTTAGCACCAATACCCAAGTAGACGGAAGCATTTTTGACAATGTTTACTTGGTACTGAATGTGCCAAGAAAATGTTACTAACACTACCGCCACCAACCTGAACTGTATCTGCTATATTTCAGCCCTCCCAGAGGTATAAAACCAGGCTAATCTGTTACTATCCAATTTTGGCGAGCCTTTGCTATTTGCTTCAGTTTCCTGTTCCTAGCCACCTGGTCTTCTGCTGCTGCAGCCCATCTGCTTTAAAGTTCAATGAGTTGGACATCCAGAGATGGAATTCTCCATTCATTCATATTCAATAAATAAGAATATTATTGAAAAGTTCATTTATTAAAGTAATTTAATTCACTACGTGGGACTCATGTAGATTAGTTACCCTCAGACTGATTTCTTCGAGCCTTTATTTCTATTAATTATGATGATTTTTAACTTACAGCTAACACATTTAAGATAAAAACATTTCTTCACTACAATAAAAAGCATTTGTAATACAGAAATGTGGATTTAATGAGTACCTGCTTAAAGGGTGTTATTTTCAAAGGTTACTTTTAGTCTGACCAACAAGCCTCACTGGGACGCATATTCTAATTTATTGAATATGACAGAACCTTCATTGTAATGAGTGAATTTGAGCTACCATTGCCTTTCCATCATCTCGAACCACTTCGCTCATTCTCCTTAGACCCCTGACATCTACAAGGCGGTTTTTCCAACACAACTGCCAGTCTTAAATATTTTCTATTTTTTTTGTACCATTCTCTATAAACCTGAAAGTTGGTGGTGATGTGCAAATCCGATTTGATAAACAATTTCTGAACTACTGAGACCAGCACTAACAAACATGCAATCTTTCCACTTTCTGATGCCCAGTTTGAACCTCAGCAAGTAGTCTTCACCCTGTTCAGATGCCGTACTGCATTAAGTTGCTGCCACGTCATTGGCTTATTCACAATTTGTATCAACAAACAAACAAACTGGTGTACCTAATGAAGTGTGCTTGTGTATATCTTAAAGAAAAATCTGCCAGAAAAATGTCTTGTGGAGGTGTCCCTAGGGGGGTTAAGATCACATATTTAGTCATATTCTTTTACATAGATAATGTCTGTTCAACCCCTTGCTAATACCCGGCAGGTGTTTCACAGTTTGAAAGTAAACCAATCTAAAGCACTAATCTAAAGAATGATTTTTTTTCTTTTCACATGATCATTGAAAGAAATGGAACAAAAGACAGAAATATTAGCAAGGGGTATTTCATTTCCTGTGTGACCCCCCACTGATATCTAGAGACAAACAAATAGATGTCAGCATTCATTTATATGAGAGGTGAAAAAAACTGTCCTCATTGTCTTTTTGTTAGAACTCAGTGAAGCATCCAAAATTTTTCAATTTTATTAGAAAGCAAATGTTATTCCTGATACTAATTTCCGTGCGCAATACTCGACCCTCAGTCATCAGTCTGATTCCGGCTTAACCAATGTGGATAGATCTCATCCATTTAGACTTTCATTGCTGGCTTTTCAAATGCATTTTATCGAGCTATAATTTTTTTGTTGTTGTTTTGTTGTTTTTTCTGTTGTTTAAGTTATTAGTACAAAGCCAATTTTAGTGTTTTCAGGAAAAAAACCCCTCCTGAATCTGTTTTGAACATTATAAATTGTATAAAGAATCAGCCTAAAAATACTGTATATTCTTATACTTTTAAACCAGCTGTCTTAGACACACTCACTTATAACATTTACATGACACGCAGGCGGGCTGAAGGGGTTGCAGCATATGGGGTGGGGTCCATTGTGAGTACGGTACTTGGTGGTATCTGCTTTATTGCGCTTGTGGGCAGAGGCTGGGGTGGGTTTCCGCGGGGCCCTTGCTTTGCCATCGTGGTGCGCTATGTGGTGGAGGGCAGGATGCGGCGGGGGTGCTTGGAGAGCGGCAGTGTTTGGAGCTTGTGCTGTGTGGATGTGTCTTCATTGGCTTTTCAAGGGTGGGACTTATCTCTGGGAGTGTGCCCCTGTGGGGAGGGCACTCATGACATTTGGTTTCGGGGGCATGTGTTTAGTATTTGTGTCCTGGTTGGGGGTGGCCCTGTGGGGAGATTCATGTTGGGGTTCATGGGGGGTCGGGGGCTCATGGGGTTGCGATCGGAATTCATGGGGTAGTTGGGACTGTTTTATCCTGGGACGGCTCTGGTTGGCGGGCCCGTTTGGACCAGGTAGGCCCCTCTTTTGTACGTTGCCCCCTCTCCGGATGGGTACGGAGGTCGGAGCAGGGGTCGGGGTCTGGGCCGCAGCACCTGTGAGGGGAGCTGCACCCACACATCTCCCAATGCCTAAGTTTCAGAAGGCCTGAAAAGCTTCCTGAGAAATTAGTGCGACTGCTCGGTCAGCATTGTCTGTCCACCATTCTCTCTTAAGTCTCTTCATGATAACCCACCACTGCACTGGCTGATGGGTGGTGACAGTGTCCTCTACTTTCATCCCTTTTTTGGATTTTAACTAGGGCTGCATCATAAATACCATGCATTCAGGCTCTCTGCACCTGTTGTTTAATGCAGCATAAAAGGCTTTAGTAGCTGACTAGACTACTCAACGTAAAGCAGAAAGACAGCAATAGTGTATACTTTTACATGCAAAATCATAATGTTATGACAACTTTCACCCATATTATTGCATGTTTTCCTTATATCATGTAGCCCTAGTTTGAACTATTTAACATCTACCGAAGCATAAGGATATATGTCCTGCCAAAGTGCCATCACTTTGTGAAATGGGGATTGTTCTTTTTGATTTCAAGGTGAATAATAAAAACTGCAACTTAGAAACCTTAGTTGCCCTTATCCAGAACTGTTGCTCCATGTTGTTGGCTGCTGCAGTCAGTGGTTACTAAGCTAACAAAAATATACAGGTTAATGCACTGTGTTGCATAATCTCCATTGGTATATATTACTGGATTGGATATCGCATTTTAGCTGCTATAGATAGAGAAGTGTGCATGCAGATGCCATTGCTATGCATTGAGTCATGTCAACAAATCCATGCTATCCTGATGTGGAATGAATGTACATCTGTCACGAAGATGGTTATAGTGCCCTTTTTTCTTATGGAACTTTTTCTAAAATATGGCTCAAATTAAATTGCAGATGTTGTGATATGTAGAAATATGTTCTTTCCCTAAAAATATATCTATAAGCAGTGTGGGAACTGTGCATTATAGTTTTGACAAGTATACCTACTGTGGTATAAAATTCGGCAAGCTGTCAACTGATTTTTAACAGCTCAAACTGCATAGTTATGATTATTGTATCACAGTTTGTTGGTTTCTGCCCTTGATGCTGGAATTTCTAAACTGATATATTAAAAGAGGTTTCATGTGACTCCTGTCACCTAAGCCCATGGGCGGGCGGACTGGCTATCGGGAGCAGTGGGACATATCCCGGTGGCCTGGCTGCAGGCCTGGCCCGCTCAGCTATCGCCAAGGGGCAGGACCAAAGGCTTAGTTTGTGTTGCACTTGATTTTTTTAAATAAATACTCCATGCCAGTTGTGTGGCTCACTTGGGAATCTGACTCGCTGAAGACTTCCCCTACGCCTCCTAGCTTTTTCTGAGGCTGTCTGTCCAGCAGCGCAGAGACATGCAGAGACAGCCAAAGAGGAGCAGAGAGGGAGAGGATAAAAATTAAGAAGGCACTGGCCGACAAAGCAGCAAAAGGCTGTAAATTAATATTTGTTTGTAAAGGAGCATGTAAGACATAAACACTAGTGACGAAGAGTGAAAATGCTAGCATAGCCTATCCAGCAGAACTAGTTTAATGAGGAGGTTAGTTCCACTTTGAGGAACCTAAGTGGGCCAAAACAAACTTAATAAAACAAATATTACATTTTTACAAAGGATATTGCAAATTTTAGAATATGGTTAACAGACATGATCTGGATATAAATATCAAGAATCAAGAATCTTTATTGTCATTATGGACCCATAATGAACTTTCTTGTTGAGGCACTAGCTCAAAATGCACATAGATAAAATAATAAAATATTTGTTTAATGCTAAAATGTCCAGGAATTCAGATTATGTGTACCCTTCATAAACTCCTCTAATAAATGACTGTATATGGATATTGAAATCTGTATTATATTATTGTATTTAATCCTTGTTTAACCAGGTAAAATGTTTTGTTTTAGTATTTTAAACACTGTACTACTTTTTAGGGCATGCCTGTGTGTGACTGTTAAAGCAATATGGTTTTCTACTCATACTATAGAACTTTATCAGCCTTTAAATAGAAAAGAGTTTTGTGTACTTCTGAAGACGCTTTTGCTTCTGCAGCTGTCCTGACTCAATGCATAGCAATGGTGTGTCATGAGGTAAAGTGATGTTTAATCCAGTAATAATATATCAATGATCATCACCATTTCCCTTTATCTGCTTAGATGCTAAATGATGACAAAGACAGTTGGCCATGTTACACCCATGGCATGTTTTTCACAGTTCTTCCCCTTTTGCACTTATAACTCCTGACATTTCTACCTTGATTTCATTATGGTTAGCATTAAAAAAATTCTTGAGGTAGGGATGGAAGTGTGTGCCCCATGTGCAGATTCTACTGGTCCTTGATGAAGGTGTCTGGGGATCAATTGCCCATCTTAGCAACCTTGTTGCATGTCTCTCTTCCTCTCTTTGCTCATTCCATGTCTGAAACAGCATGAATAATGGCCACTAATGTCACAAATTCTTAAAAGAAATCCTTCTTGTTGTTATTAATTGACAAATATATACAATATTCTTAAGTGACATAGACACTGCCACATACAAAACAACAGCTGGGGAATATGCTGCTATCTCATGGTTTCCGACAAAAAATTTCAATCGGTATTACTTTTTGAAGATGTGGATAAATGTTTTTGTAGCACATTTTCAGCTGAGGCTGAGCAGGAACATTACAGCAACAAAAGCCTCAGTGCCATCAGCGAACAGTGAACTAACTTTATGGTAGAATGATTACATGCAAGCCATTCCTCACAAAAATGAACATGAGTGCCTAGTGGAAATATACCAAAACACAAATGAATTTCTCCCAGACTAAGGGTGGAAAAAATAGAGAATCTGAATAAAAAGACTGAAATACTCCGCACAACATTTGGAAATAAAACCAGACTAATATTCTGATCAAGACATTTGTAAAAGATCTGCAGTGGGGTCCCTGACTTGACTAAGCTCCTGATCACTGTTTTCAGTGCACTGTCTGTAATTTTATGTCAGGCACTGTGCAAATTATTCTGTTGATCTAAATATCTAACCTTTTGTTATCATTTGCAAAGATTTTGACAGTAACTAGCAGCTGCTTCAGCTTCCACTTTGTGTATGTGGCCGGCTCTACGTGCTGAGCTCAGATATCCTCAGTGCAAGGGAGGGCTGCATAGATAGCAGCTGAAACACTAATCATAAGAAATTGCAACATTCAAACCAAAGCACTAATTCTATAAAGCAGAAGAACAACATTTTCTGTAAATTCTGCATTCAGACGATTAACTATAGTCTCAGTGAAATACCTTACATGCAGAATTATCAAAAAGACACAGAGACTGAACCTGCTAGCCTAGCACTTCTGCAAACTGCTCCAAATAGAAATATCTTCAGCAGGAGCAGGACATGAGATTATTGAAGACTGTAGCTTAATGGGACAAAAATATCTTTAGAAAAAAAATTATAAAACTAAGCAGCATTTAGGTAAAGTGGTTTCAGAACATTATTGTTGCTTTCTCAACCTAGCTAATTCTGTGTTGGAGTCGCATATTCATCCCTGCAGAAAATCCCATTGGGACAAAATTTGGCAGTATAGATATTGATTTGATCAACTTTAATCCATTATCAGATAATGATTTAAATGTCTAATCTTAAATATTTCTGAATGGTATCAGGAACAAAAACAAAAAACAATACATCCCTAATAAATTTTCTTGTAGAAAGGGCTATGTGGTGATGGAAGTTTCAATTTAGGGCAATGTTTTTTTAACTTTTTGAAATAGCAAAGGTCCAAGCCTTGCAGCAAACATCCCCAAAACAAAGGTAATTACAAATAATCTCAACAGCATATTTCTTTCCAAAATAGAAAAAGAAGAAATAATTTATACTGTCATTTACAAATAAGGGATCAACTGATAATTTAGATATGGATATGAGATTAGTGATATCAATAATTCACTTGGTAATTGACCCATTCACATACAGTGTCTTGCGAAGGTACTCGGCCCCCTTGAACTGATCAACCTCTTGCCACATTTCAGGCTTCAAACATAAAGATATAAAATTTAAATTTTTTGTGAAGAATCAACAACAAGTGGGACACAATTGTGAAGTGGAATGAAATTTATTGGATGTGTCAAACTTGTTTAACAAATAAAAAACTGAAAAGTGGGGCGTGCAATATTATTCGGCCC
>JAHUTJ010027150.1:0-12323 GCA_036250325.1 Characodon lateralis
CCGCCGGCAGCCGTCCACGCCCGAGCAGATCCAGCCATGGACCCAGAGACCCAAGACCCCGGGACACACCACCCCCCAAGCAGAGGCCCGACAGAGCCCAGGGGGCCAGGCCCCGGCAAGCAGCCACTGGGAGTGAGCCAGCACACACCAAAGCACCCAGTCCCGGACACCAAGTAGTGTGGTGGGGGGCCTAGGCTGATCCAGGAGAGGGAGCAGGCCAAGACACAACCTGTCACACAAAAAAAAACAACAAAAAAAAAAAAAAACACGGGCACTCACAGTCACAATCACCCACTCCCACCCCCATGCATACACATAAAATCACTCGCACCCAACATAAAGACAAACAACAATGGACGTCATACACTCATTCACACTCCCCATGCATACTCTATACTCCATGGTCCAGGTGCCCAGCCCTTGGACCCAGGAGGTGGTCCCCTTCCTTCCTGGGGCAGAGACAGGCAGACAGCACCGGCACCGCCCAGACCCTGGCGGCCCCGGCCCGGCCAGGACCCCGCCCCGAACCCAGTCCCCAACAACCCCCATCCACCTCCGGAGAGGGGGCTATGTACAAAAGAGGGGTCCACATGGTGCAAACCAGCCCGCCAACCAGAGTCACCCCAGGACGGAGCAGTCCCGACCCCCCAATGAATACCGATCCCAACCCCATGAGCCTCCCACCCCCAGTGAACCCCAACATGAACCTCCCCACAGGGCCACCCCCAACAAGGACACCGATATCGAACACATGCCCCCGAACCCAAATGCCACGAACCCCCTCCCCCACAAGGGAACACCCCCACAGGTGAACTCCATAGCCGAGACGCTGATGAAGCCACACCCACCCAGCGCAAGCTCCACACTCAGCCCCGCTCTAAGCACCCCTGCCGCATCCCGCTCCCCCACCACACAGCGCGCCGCAAAGGCAAGGCAAGGGCCTCGCGCAACCCCACACCCGCCCACCGGCGCAACAGGGCAGACCCCACCAAGCACCGCACTCACAATATTATAATTTTTTGCCATTCTGCTCTGACAAAAGCATAAGAAGCTAATGTATGCTCGACTATCCACTCAGATAGCAAGGAAACACAGCTGCTTAACAATCATGATGCTACCTTGACAACTCCAATTTTAAAACAGAGTGGATTAAAAAAAGTCACGAGTGATGCTAAATGTACCCAACAGTTTAATTTGTCTTCCTTGTGAATAAAGGCCTTTTTTTGGCCAGCTGACAATCAGTGCCGTTTCTATATCTTTCAAAACACTTTTTGTTAATTTTCAGCTCTACCATGAACAAGTTCATGTTGCTTATTTGAATGTCCAGTCACTTGGCAGAGCCACCTTTTGCTTTATGCATTTTGCAAACATTTTAAGAAAGCATGGCCTGGACGGTGGTTAGCTAAATGATGATAGAACTGCCATCTGCAGGGGCATGGCGGTCACGCAAAGGTAAAGCATACGTCCATGTATGAAGACTACAGTCCTCGACGCAGCCGTCATAGGTTCCAGTCCCAGCATTGACCTTTGCTGCATGTCTTCCCCTCTCTCCACCCCATTTCCTGTCGTTAAATTTACAAAAACAAAAGGCCACTAGTACCACAAAAATAAAAAATAAAAATTTGTATCTGCTACATAGCTTCCTTGGGGCTATTTCACAACTCTTGAGAAATTTGGACTGCATTTAAAGATCTCTGACAAAAATGTGTCGCTTCTGAAACTTTTGCTGTATTTGTGTAAAACAGATTTTTGTGATCCTTACTTTTCTCCGAAATATTGTTAAAATCCTGTCTTGTCTCTCAGAACATTGAGGCATGCTTAGGGTGGCACTCACCAACCGTCACTGGTTGGGGGTTATGCTTGGTTCATGTTATTTCACTTTCTTTACTGAGGATACCATTTCACATGACCATAAAAAGATTTCATTTAAATTTTTCCTCACAATACATTGTGACACAAGCTGAAACAAATCTCTTAAGATGTCTTCTGGGATCTACCTACTTGAGGGAATCTGTCTCAAACTGAAGAATTCAAGAAAAACCAGAGGAACATTGTTATACATTGTTTCAAAACACTGAAACTGATTTGAAAAGTTTAGATCCATAATTCTTCAGTTCTGGGTTATTTTAAAACAGGATATGAAAAGACATTCAAAACAAAAGCATATAACTCAATTAAAAGAAACTTCCTCTGACTTATGGGACAAACAAAAAGACTAAACTGACACTTTCAGTTTCATGTACATCAAACTTGCTTTAAGCAAAAACATCCTGACAAGAAAGTTAAGTTATGATCAACACTAAAACGTCCCTGAGCCAAGTCACTTCTAAGGACGTATAAAGCTTATCAGTTCATTAAACTCCTTCTGTTTTTATTTGGCTTGTGGCTACTGCTTTGTTAACGCCCCCTGTCCCTTTGTCACCGTTAAAAGCCAAGATGAGCAACTGTGATAGGCAAAACTTCACACACCACAAATTAAGGAGGTCAGAATAGGAAACCTTGTTTAGGCAGTGGCGTCAGCAACAGAGAAATGACCCGAGGATCTATCCTTTCAGGGGTGACCGTAGCCAGAGGTGGAGCATGGGACTTCCTTTGAAGAAAGCACATCCAAAGAGACTGGAGACACACAAGGATAGCACTGGCTTTCAGTCGTCTTACATGTCTGCATTTCTTGAAGAACAAAAGCGGGAGATAAAGAATCAGAGGCGATCCCTGAACTCTAACTTGGCAATTATGATTAGAATACGTTATTTATACCCATAGCACTAAACAACTGGAATAATATTTAGGCAAGATTGCACTAATTTATTTTCCAATTTAGGCCTCAGATTTTGCTTTAACATTAGACAAACAAAACAAGATCAATTTCAGAGCTCAGATTTTAGCATTTTAATTAGGATGTTTTTTAGTTTCATAGTGAGTTTCTATTTAAATAAAAAATAAAACAGACAGTGCCCTCCAAATGTATTGCCAGGCCTAATAAAGATGTGTTCAAAGACCTAAAATAAATGTATATTTAATGCAGCACAGCAAATTCACATAGAATGTGTTAGAAAATTCTACCTTTAATTTAGGACCACTTATACAAGATGGGAAACAAACAAAAACCATCTGGAGCTTATACATAAAATCATTAGGGCCAGAATTACTTGTACATGTGCTGTTAATACTGTCCAATATTTGCCAATAAGACATCACTCAGTCTTCTACTATAGAAATTTACAAGATTCTTATTTGTACAACCTCTCTAGATCAGGGATTCCCAATTGCCGCCCTCAAGAGCTACTATCCTGCTGCTTCTAGATGCATCCCTTCTCCAACATACCAGAATCAAATGAATGGCTCATACCAGGCCTCTGCAGAGCTGAATAGTATGCTGAGGAGGAAATTTAGCCAATTCAATTAGATGCGCTGGAGCAGGGATGCAGCCAAAAGGTGTGGGATAGTAGCTACCGAGGGCTGACTTGACCACCCCTGCTCTAGATCTTCCATAGTCCTTTCTTATGATCACTTCTCACCAGACAGTTTTTCTACAGGATTTATGTCTGAGGCTGAGATTGTTATGGAAAACTATTCCTATGGTGATTGCGCAATATGTTTTAGATCAATATTTTGCTGAAAGACCAATTATGACATATTTTCAGTGTTCTAGCGGATGCCACCAGATTTTTAGTTAAAATGTCCTGGTTAAAAGGGTTGTGGTGCTATGAACTATTACAGAGTTCACAGGACTTGGGAAGGGGCCCACAGCATCACAGAGCCTTCACCATGCATAATAATGGGCATGATATACCTTTTTGAACATATTTTTATATATTCATCCCATGTTATGTGCAAGACCAACCTTAAGTCCTTTTTAGCTTAAAGTTAGGTCACTATCTTATGTGACCACACAGTTTCAGTTAAAGACCCACAGGTATTAGGCAAACTCCATATTTTCTTTTATGCTGATAGGAAAAACTTTTTTTACCTTCCATGCAAGGCCCCCCCACCGTTCATAGTGGCAAAATGAACTTGGGTTCACTCTAAGCTTTGTTTGTCACAGTTTCAATTGTTTGAAAAACTGAATTAT
This sequence comes from Characodon lateralis, assembly GCA_036250325.1. Taxonomy (NCBI): domain Eukaryota; kingdom Metazoa; phylum Chordata; class Actinopteri; order Cyprinodontiformes; family Goodeidae; genus Characodon; species Characodon lateralis. Next base: position 4,073 of record JAHUTJ010027150.1, read on the forward strand.
ACTTTTGAATGTAGATATGGCCAAGGTTTGAAAAGTTTATACATTCTTGTAACCTTTTCTATCCAATGTAAAGTAACACACATCTGTATCACTTCAATGGCATATTTTTCCCATTTAGAATTTTTGTTGTTGTTGTGAGATTACTCCACAGCAATTAAAAATGCATTTATCCAAAGGACATTTACACATCCTCATTAAGGTTCAGATTAATGTTAATGGTCGTGTATTTTGGGGGTTGGTACTTATCCATAAGTTCAGGCAAAACTTTGCTGTTAATACTTATGTTAAATACAAAACACAAAGAAAAAAACTCTGTTAATATTATATACATCTTGCATTTGGCCAAGGTTGTTACTTGATACCTCCAAGCTGCATTATCTTTGAAACAACTTTAAATGTTTTAGTTGTAAGTATATTCATCAATACATTTGTGCACAATAGTTCAATGCACAGTAGATTCTTAGAAATAACTGTTGGACGTATTTCTAAGTTGTTTTCATTTTTCATTCTCTTCTCAAAAATCTTTTGTTTTCTTAATGTTATTTGCCTCTAAATGAATACCTTTGTTGTAAGAAACCTGGTGAAATTATTCTACTCACATGCAGAATCTGAAAAATCATGAAAGATCAGATCAAGTTCACTTAACTCAATAACAGTCATATTATCTGCAAACAACGCATGACTTTTGTTAGAAAAAACACTATTTGTTTCAGGAATACTTTTGGCTTGCCTTCATCAGAGCCATTTTTTGGTACTAATCCTATCAGTGGGGCTATGAAAAGCCCTGAGTGAATTACATAAATAAATATCCATAGAGATAAAGAAAACCTTCTTTTGTAAAGGGGACCCTTTGACGTTTTGCAAAAATTTGCAAATTCTGTCTCTGTTTCTAAGCATAAGAAGACTGAAGTTACTTTAGTCAAACAGGAGCAGTAAAATTACTGAAAAACTTGAGGATTGGAAAGAGTAACTAATAATAATGATGTAATAAGGTTCTAGAGTTCAACCTGACAAGACCTTGACTGTCCACCTGAAAAGCTAAAACACACAAGTACAACATGTTTGTGTGTGTGCTAGAAATTGAGATGTACAGTGAGCTGAAAAGACAGGAAGGAGGGTAAAAGAAGGATGCAATCATATAACAGAGAGAAGGGGGAGGGCAAAAAAGAATGAAAGAATTGGAATAATTGGCATAATTCAAGGTGGCTGGGCACAGTCAGAGGGAGTGTCAGTGTTTGGGCGAATCTTTTGCCATCCTCAAAGAGAGACGTCTGCACAATTATCCACACGAACTCTGACCCCGCTCAGAATAATTAATGAATAACAGAGAGGATAAAGACAAAAGGCGCAGAGCGGTCTGCCTGAGTGGTGAGCGAGGGTAATACATCAAAGAATGCTGTTAATTGGCCCTGTGGCTTTCATTCCTTGCCCTATTTCTTTCAATCCATTGACTCAAAATAATGGGTTCAGGTTCATTATCAACAGGTCGTAAGCCCCCGGGAGTGCCAAAATTCAACAGGAGAGTCAGAGGTGTGTGTGAGCAGAGGGTGCCAGTCCATGTGAACAAAATGTGTGTGTAATACCTCAGCTTTTGCCTGCTCAACCCCCTCCAAAAGTCCTGACAGCAGTGATACCACCCCGGGGAAAACTAACAGTTGTCTAACTGTGCTGAGAGGAGAGCAACAGGCCGTGATTTTGTTTTTCCTTCTTTCTGTATTATTTGTCTGCTGCACAAGGGCCAAGAAGTGCAGCTCTTTTCGAGAGGGCTTCGCAAGAGCTGCGGCTGCCGCTACAATGCTGGAATATACCTGGTACGGGCAGGTGAGTGGAAGCGGCAAAGAAGTTACCCACGCGTGTAAGAGCGTAAACATCGCATCTTCTTACCATTCTGACTCTGAAGTCACTGCAGAACCCTCAGAGCCAGACGCCGCAGCATACCATGACAGATTAATCCATTGGTGCCGATCCTCACACCAGGATCACCGTGCTGAAATCACAAGCCACGCAAAATGTGATTGAATCGATATCGTGGATTTGACATTTCTGATGCTTCGAATCAAATTGGCAAACAATTGTGTTGTTTGTCTTATTGTAACTATTTGATTGTTTATAGCATAAAGGCAACCTTGTCTCGGATGATGCTGAAGGGAGCTTAAAACTTGATTAGATGTTGAAAAAAAAATAGATAAATTTGAGGCTGAAAAATTTGGATTTAAATAGCATCAGATTCAATCTAATCCTGCATGGTATTCAAGAACTTTAAATATGCTGGCATCACAATGCTAAATTGGATACATGAGTCAAAAATGAAAGCAAATCTTATTAGTTCTTGATATATGGGAAAACTGTGGAAAACAGTATATTTTGCAGTTAACTATAGATAACTCATAATTCCATGTTATAACAACTATAATTCAAAATCAATTTAAAAATGTCTTCATCTGTTTGAGAACCTGAGTAAAATACTCCAACTCCCACACACAGCGAAATAAAACATGAAAGAGTGCAGAAAAAGAGGAGGGAGTTAACTCAATGACTTTAACTCTGTCTGGCTGCAACACGTGATTCTGCCAGAACAGACATTTCATCTTGTTACACGCTGAAGCATTTTAGCCACATCCTCTTTCCTGACTCCACTACAATCTTCTATCTTTATTAATCACTTAATTGCTGCATAAAACATTTCCCATACCTGTGTGAACCACTTCAGCAAAAATACCTTAAAAGACACTTTTTTTGCCCAAGGATTGCGATAGAAAACATCAGTGTCATCTGACGTCAACCTTTAACAGGTGTCTTGGCATTGAGTCATTTCCATAAGGACACGATAGAAAGTGAAAGAGAGACGTACAAGAAAAGGCGGAAAGGAGTTTGGAAGGGAGTAAGAACTAAAGGGTTGAAAAAAGCTAAGACGATGTGCTGTTGTGGAGACTATTGTTAGTCTTCTTTTAAGCTTAGACTGATCCCAAGTTAGTGTCTTAGTCCAAGTTTCTTCTGAAACATGTTTTGAACTCTTAATATTTACTTTCATTTACACAGTAACATCCACAATAAGTTCTCATGACTTTATCAATTTCTGAGGCTTAATACAGAACGTTGCAAAAGTTTCATAATAGTAATTTATTACATTTTTAATGCAATTTAATTAATTTATTTATTTATTTCCATTTATACTCTTGAACTTGATTATTTTTTGTCAACTACAAACCTCAGTATTTTTTGTTGGGATTTTATGTGACAAAGATAGACTAGTGCATAACTTTAAAGTGAAAAGAAACAATACATGGCTTTTAAAGTTTATAATCCACAAAGTGTAATGTGCAGTTGTTTCCAGCCTCCTTTAATCATATATCTCTGAAAAGAGGCCTATTTGCTTCTTCATGTCTTATTTTTATTCTTCTTTTCCTATAACTTTGTTCAGGATGAAGTTGTAATATTATTACTATTATTGTTTCATATGACCCGAACCAGATGTGGCCTGTTTTGCCATTAAGTTATAAAATCAAGTGTGCAACATGAGGAATATCCAAATTTTTACCTGTTGCAGAAAAAAACCTGCTGTTGATGATACAACACAGTCAGCTCCACCATCCTCCCAGAAAAGAAGAATAAAAAACAACAGACTCTGGAGGAGCTGCAGAGATCGAGAGCTTAGCTGGGAAGTCTGTCAGTATTGTCACGTGACACCAAAAACTAAAATCTGTGGCCTACATGCAAACACTTTACACTGCCTTGAACACACAATTCCTACAAAAAAACATGGTAGCGGCAGAAAAAAGCTGTGAAGATGTTTTTTCTTCAGCATGGACAAAAACATGACCTATTGAAGACTGTAAAAGACTTTGGACTGTGACAGTGGTTCACCTTTCAACTGGACAGCAGCCAGAGATATATGCCTTTTTATGACTTGAAATGGCACAGTCAAAGTCAAAATCTTGAAAACTGTTTTCACTGACATTTTTCCATCCAATCTGACTTAGTCTGAGCTATTATGAAAAAGAATCGGACACAAATGTTAGTCTCTAGATGTGCAAAGCTGATAAACACATACCCCTAAAATATTGGTAGCTGTAATTAAACTGAAGATGGTTGAATAAAAATGCACAACCATTTTTTTTTTAGATATTTGTTAAAGCATTTACATGCCAGGTATCATTTTAAGTAAACTTTACAGTTATTTGGAACTTTGCGTTGGCCGATCACATAAAATCCCAATAAAATACACTGGAGTTTATGACTGTGACCTGACAAAATGTTGAAAAGTTCAAAGGGTGTAAATACTTCTGCAAGGCACTGCACATCTGCAAAAAAAATGTTTTACAGAATCAGTTCTCTTCAACATTTTGCTGAAATTTCTTTAAAACCTGATGAGCTAAAGAGACAAGGGAAGAAAGCCATGTTACAATATAAAAATTGCATAGTTTAAATTTGTATATATCCTTATTTGTATAAAATTGTGTTCAACAAAGTTTTAAACATAAACTTATCTGATACCTATGTATCCAAAATGGCTACAATAAAAAAGTATGCCCAGTTGCATTTAGCACGCTAAAGCATTGACCGGCAGGACTCTTTCATCTGTAATTGCTTTTGTTCTATGTTGCTTTCTTTGGTCATGCTGTGTACCATCTAGCTGAGTACACTGACATGAAAGTGATCAGAAGTGTTTATTAATTATTCATTAACAACCATACTCCATGGCCACCTTTGGTTCTTCATTGAGATCTATCATTGTGGAAACTTCACAGAAAGGTGGTTAAGCTTGTTTATATCATAGATCAGTAAGTTATGCAAAACAGACTTCAAAGGGGGCAAAAGCAAGAGCACAACCATATATGGAGATGATTATTTTGTGAAATGATACAAAGGTTTAGCTTTGTTTAATCACTTTAGGCTTTTCATTGACACAAATGTGGTGTTTTAGGTACTGAAAATCAGGTTTTCAGAAACAAGAATGTAGAAAATCTTGAAATACAACCTTTGCTTTGTCATGTAAGCAGTGATGTCATAACCCAACATTGTTTGTGCATCTCCTTTGCAAAGCTACAGCACCAAATATAGCCATAATTACTACAGCATTTTTGCAGGTTTTCTTTGCTTTTATGTGAATGAAGACATTTCTAGAAAACAAATTTTAACGTTCACTAAAAACTTTTCAGAAACAACAATTACTGAGATCATATTTGGGGGGAGAAGTGCCCATTACTGAATCCAATGGGGAATTTTGATCACTCAGCATACTTGGTTTGGAACCTATTTATATGTGAAGAAAACAAAAGCTGTTTTTATAACAAATCATTGTGCCACATAGGTTGTTCGGAGTTTATGGAGTTAAATGCTTCAGTGTGTGTTTTTACTCCTAGAGTTACACAGGCATGAGTTCTGGTAGATCATATTTCATTTTTGCTCCATTTGTTAAGTGATCTTATTGAAATGTTTGAAAAGTATTTCACACTGAAATGCATTTCAGGGGAATCTGACGTGTGTTTGTGTCTGAACAATTAAATAGTTCTGGTTATAGAATGTATTTGTGATTTTACAGAAATGTTACTAGACCTGCTGATGTTGCTCATCTGACTGTGTGACTTAGGCTATGTTCTTGCATGCACATAGAACAGATAACTGAGATCCACGTGATCAGAGAACATATGGGAACACATTTTAATGGCAAGTATGAACTTTAAGTAGAGTTCATATGAAAACACCAAATGTAAAAAGTGTCTATATGCTCGAACATGGCCGAAGTAAATTCTCGGCCAGCTCCCTAAGATCAACCAAGTAAAGCCTAGATGTTTTCGAATGTACGTGCAATGATACAACTCTGCACTATGACTTAGCTATGCTAAATCAATGTTCATAAATCAGTCAGTTTCACAATCTATCAGAAATCACGTAGTCTCAATATTTTTTATGTACTTTATGTTTTTTCACTGAATGTCCTTATCTCTCCCTTCAATTAGGATTTATCTGTTGGTTCTCTTTATTTCTTGGCCTATTTGATAGGACAATTTGAGCACAAATAGCTGTCGTTTGGGTGAGAAGGCTTTTGATTCTTGTCCAGGTTTTTGTTTAACTCTGTCTGTTATTCATTAATTTTGACACTTGAGTTGAATTTAACAGGGATTTTAAAGAAAATTTGCTAAGCCATGCTAGCCGCTTCCCTGAGTCATAGACCTTTACAGAAAAATGGACCAAAATGCAAACCACCTATCACAACTGGATCCAAAAGAGTGATCAGACTGAGTCAGGCAAGGCTGCTTTTTTTTGTTCTCTGGTTTGTGTTTACTGAACCTCCCTGCACTCAGCTCTCTATGTGGCAGCAAATGCTTCTGGGAAGGGAGTCGTCATTAGGGATTATCAACCAATCAGATGCAGACCTGGGGAAACACAAGAGAGACATTAACAATAAAAAAAATACATATATATCATTATTATTTTTTTTAACACTGTTTACAGTGGAGAGAGCTAAACAGTAAACAATCTTTTACTGTAAACATAACTGGTGCTGTTTTCACATTCAATAAAATGCCATTCAATAAAATTACAGGTTCACATTCAAGGTTTAGCACTCTATTCATTACACACAATTAAGAACAATCACAGAATATTTTAAAGCTATCAAAATAAAAAAAAGCAAAATAAGATCATTCCTATAACAGAAAATGTGGTATACTGGTATACATTCAGACAAAACATTTTTTGACCTGTCAAGGTCATAAAACATCATATTTAAGAAGATGTGAAATGACACCTGCGAGAGTAATAGGTTGTTTTAACTTAGCCAAGGACATTTTGAAGCAACCTGGAGGCTGTTGGCAAATAGTTCAAATATTTTGGTGCATTGGATCCATTAGGAGTAGGAATATAACCAGACATGCATCCGAAAAGGATTTTCTTTATTATTAGAGTAGAATGTTATGGTATTAAAGTTCTGCTAATATAGAAAGACAGAAGCTTATGCTAAAATTTCACTTTTTGGGGGTATGGTCATTTCTGCCCTTTACCATTTTATACTTTTGCAGTTTGGGTTATTTTGTAGCTTTGGATAGCAAAGGAGCATCGCCACCATACTGACCATGGTTCAATATTGTATTGCCGTAGAGATGTTTCATACATGTTTGATAATCAGTGATTTATAGTAATATGGTTTGTGCTAAGAAGAAAAATATGTTCGTTTGGCTTGTCTGGCCATCTTTGTGGCCCCGCCATTTGAACAAGCAAGGTGCTGTGATGGAGGGGAGGACTGCCAGAGCAAAAGTTCGCTCATTGTTATACTGATACATTCAGGTGTCCAAATCTCTCATGTCTGGTCAGATTTCAATTGTATCAATTGTGTCTAACACAGCTCAGAATAACAATTAATGTAAATAGGGTGTAGTACAAAAATGTAAAAACAGTTATGTTATAAAATAAATGAGATTTCAACCTTTTTGTTTTTTTTTCTCTCTTTAATTAATTCAAAAGCAACCCTACCAAGAGAAATAAACTAGTAAGCTGCATAATGGTTAAGCACATGAGTACAACATTTTTACAGGTATGAAACAAAGATAGGTAGGAATGATGAGGCAAAGGCAAAACTATTGATAGTGCCTTGAACCTTCACCCCTAGATGGTCAGATCATGAAGTGATGAAGAAATGTATGCAGTAACACATTGTAGTACACTACAGTGGAAATGCAGGGGAGGTATTAATGACCCCAGATAACTACCCTGATACTTGCGAAAAGATTGCTTTGCTTTTTTGCTGATATTTGGGTGTTTTATCTTTGTTTGATAAAGTTAGTTCAGTTAGGACAGTCTTGTGTCTGAACTTAGTGAATTTCTTGCATTGGTAAACCTTATTTGGTGAATATAAAGTGCTGGCATGCATGCTGAAGGCTGTGAACAGGAAAAGACACAACGCTTGGAACGGGCAGTGGCTAAATTATGGAAACAGCAAATTGAACTCAGGCGCAGCTAATTACCCAATTTAGGTAGTACTAGCAACTGGCCCGATACGAAAGGGTAACTGGCAAAGCCAGTGATGATCAAATGATGATGATCGAATAGGAAAAGGAGAATAAACTGGGGCATTTAAAACAATTAAATTGATTAAGTAAATAAATGAAGGAATATTGACATGCTTTGTACAGGTCCTTCTCAAAATATTAGCATATTATGATAAAGTTCATTATTTTCCATAATGTCATGATGAAAATTTAACATTCATATATTTTAGATTCATTGCACACTAACTGAAATATTTCAGGTC
>JAHUTJ010027151.1:0-12319 GCA_036250325.1 Characodon lateralis
CTGTGCTCTTACCCTGCTAATTGAACCTTCACACTCTGCTCTTACTGGTGCAATGTGCAATCAATGAAGACTGGCTACCAGGCTGGTCCAATTTAGCCATGAAACCTCCCACACTGAAATGACAGGTTTTCCAGTTTCATTGTCCAACCCCTGTACAATATTGACATAGAAATGACACCAGTTTTCCTTTTTTTATTTTTGTAAAATCATTTAGTATTATTTATTTTTTATTTTAATGCGGTACTATTTTAATACTGGTTTTGTTTCGATCTCACCTGTCAGTAGATATACAATATTAGATTTTAAATCATAGAATTTTCAACACTTTTTTCTGTCTACAATTTACACTATTAAACAATTTGAATAAATGAGACACCTGTAAGCCTTACTGCCTGTATTTGTCCCAGGCAGCACTCACACTTAAAGTGAGTCCATAACTTATCTGAATAATGAATGAGTTCAGTATCGTCCCAATACTGATATCAAATCAGATTGTGCCCATCTCTAAATGAGCCACTTTTACAAAACACTTCTTTCCAGGATGAAGATGCGTTTGAGTTTTGTGAAAGGACCAAACCGGAGAGAGAGTGAGTGGTGGGTTGACTTCAACCCACCATTCATTCATGCCTCTGTCTCTCCAAGCAAGGTAATCCTCTATCTGCCTGTTAATGAATAACCTAGTTGTGCTGCAGGATGTGATGCAAGGTGTTTTAGACCAAAACACACTGAAGTGTGCAAAGACAGAACAGATCACTGGACCAAATATAGTTTTTGCAGTAGCAGTTATGATTTTAAATAGAACAAAGACAAAAAATGTTTAACCTTTTAGTTTTTTGACTCCTATTTTATGTTCTGAATCAACCCTGCTATATTCTCTTCCAACCCTACTTGGCTTGATTCGACAGGTAAAGGGTATCGTTGCCTTTATTTGGGAAGGACCGGAGGCAGCTCGTAGAGGGGCCATCTTTGTCAGGGGCCATCTTTGCCAATATGGCATATAGTGCTGCAGCTTTCTAACAGTAAACAGTGGAGATTTCTTTTTCTTACTATCCAGCATAGGGATGAGTGACAAAAAAAAGTGTCTCTTCCTATTCCTATTCTCTTCCATCAGGGAAACAAAGAGTCACAAAAAGTGTAAATCCGAAATGTTTTTGGTTTAATTAAAATGAATAATTAGGGGTTTCAATAAGTGCCCTAGAGTTGATTTTGTTACAAACAATTATTTCTTCACGTAAGACTTTTTATATACTGAATAAACATACTCAAATTATAGGCTGCATTTTTTCAAAATAGTTTAGAGTGAGATTACGCTGCCGCAATAGAAGATGTGTTTATTTAAAGACTTTTTACACATTTTTACCAGTGGTGGCAATGCATTTTGGAACCGAATAACTGCAGTCGCTATTTTTCAGATGTTCCCAATAGATTGGGTTGATGATATCAGATGGTTTGGGCAGTCTCTTCCCAAACAATGAAATGAACTTATGAACCATCAGTGGAATCCAGGTCCTGCCCACAAGAGCCAACCTGTTAATCTAGGACAGTCCTGTTTCTGAAGAAAGAACAGTTGTCAGTTGGGCTTTCAAGGGAGCACTAAATTTTGGATGCACTCTGCCACAAAAATTACCAATCATTACAAAGTAAACAATGATAATAAAAAACAAGCACAAAACGAAACAGAATGGACAGATCGATGTCTCTAGCTTGGAACACACTGTGACCGGTTGCTTCATAAAATCAGAGAACATGAGCTGGTCAACATAAAATGCTCATGCTCATGTGTGAAGGGAACAAAAGCACCCGGGGGTGCGGGGGGCGGGGGGTGTACTAGATGATGGCTGTGTTTACAAGTGCCTGGGTCCTGGCCGGTCGTCTCAGGTTCACCAAGCGGTCATCGGTGCTGAGTTTTTTTGTTTTTTTTTTAAAGATCTGTGAAGCAGAATTAAAATGATCTACCTCCGGACATTCTACAGAGGGCTACAAGGATTTTTTTCTGGTGTTGAAACAGAAAGAGGAAAGACACAAAGAGAAGAATTAAGTTAATGAGTGTGTTTGACATTCACAGTTACTTTGGAATGACTTAAAGAGCCCCCTTCTTTGAGTCTGGGCCCTTATAACAAGGCAGCAAGGAGATAACTCAGGAAAATAGAGAAACCGACAGGATACAGTGTACAGCAGATTTACACATTTGCATACTAATGTTTCAGATGATGATTTTTAATCAATGTAAAGAAAAATTATTTAACAGGGAAGTAAAGTGAAGTAAAACTAAATTCCATCAATCCACGTTATGTCTAACTTTTATCCATGATAAGCCTTTAGTGAACACAGGTCCAGAAGAAAAACCCAATCATCCCTCTTTCCAGTGACATTCTCCAGCTGATTTTACTTTGGGTGATCCCAAAGTGTTCCTTTTCCGAAAGGGATATATCATTTTTGGATCATGGTCCCTGGTTTTGGTACCCAGTCCATCGGTTGGAGGGGACACTGAGCCGAGGTGATTGGGATGTGGCCCCTCGCGGTTATCAGTACCTGGACCTGGGAGTATAGTTTATGTATGGGAAGTGTGAGTGAGTGTATGACGTCCATTGTTGTGTGTTTATACGTAGGATGTGTGGGTGACAGTGTTTTTGTGACTACGCACGATGGTGAGAATGTGTGATTGTGACTGTTTGTGTCTGTTTTTGTGTCAGGTTGGGTCTTACTGCTCCATCTCCTGAATCAGCCTAGGCCCCCCCATCAAATGTGGGGTCTATTTCCTCCCCGCCACACTTTCTCTGGCTGGTGTCTCTGCCCGCTGGTGTACTTGTGGTTCTCAGGTACCGGGCTGGATGCTTTGGTGTGTGCTGGCTCACTCTCAGTGGCTGCTTGCCGCGGCCTGGGCCCCCAGGCTCTTTTGGGCCTCTGCTTCGGGGATGATGTGCTCCGGGGTCTCGGGTCTCTGGGTCCATAGCTGGATCTGCTCCAGCGCAGAGGGCTGCCTGCGGGGCCTGTGGGCTTGTTGCTGCAACATCCTAGGGCTTCTGCACTGTGGCTGCTGGGTGGGTCCCCTGGGGCTCTCCTCTGCTCCTCTCTGGGTGGGGTTGCGATAGTCCCAGCAGTAGTTCTCCCTGGGTTCCCGTGCTCTGATGTGGTTTGGATGTCTGTTGCTCAGATCTCCTCCGTGTCTGTCTTGGGTCCAGGGGGGCAGGTCTGTGGCTCCTCACACTCGCTGTTGCATATTTTTATGGAGAAACCTTTTATACACAGGCGCGCTCACACTTACACCCACAGGTGCAACAAACAGATGTTCTATATTGAGCTGCAGTTACCACTAAATACATCTTGCATTCATTAGTACCGTGCACCTTTCGCTAACATTGCTGTTGTTATAAATGTTTCTCTAGGTGTAGAAGCATTCTTTTAGGGTGTTATCTTGTATTCTCTTCACCCTTCTTTCTCTCCCCTATTCTTTTCTCCTTCTCTCCTTTTCCTTTTTGCTCAAGCTCTCTCTCTTTCTTGATTCTTTTTTTTTTCCTTTTTGTTTCCGTCTCCGTGTCCATTGCAATTGAAATAATCCCAAGCAGAGCATTATAGCATTAGCCGTAATGCTCCACTTGTGAAAGTAAAAAAGTAAATCTGTTGGGATTCTTCTCGACGCTCAGACAATAATACTGAGTGCTACTCTGCCAGACAGGACATGTAAAAAAAAGAAAAGAAAAGGGATATATAGCCCCTCCTATTTTCTATGCAGAGGAGTAGTGGCTTCACACCAAGACCCCTCTGGTGATGGAGCTCCTCATCCTATTGGCCACCCTACAGAGGACCCTAATTTCAGCTGCTTGTATCCAGTGCGCTGAAAACCTCCAAAGAGAGTCACCCAGGAAGCATCCTGGCCAGATGCCCTCAAAACCAAATGTTTTTAATGCAGAAAAGCATTAAAAACTTCAAGCTCTGCCCTGATGATGGATCTCCTCACCTTATCCCTAAGTCTGAGCCTAGCTACCCTTGTCCGGAAGCTCAGTTCAGCCACTTCACCTCCAAGGGGAGGCACCCAAAAGGCATCCTGATCAGGTGTCCGGACCATCTTAACTGACTGCTTTCGATGGGGAGGTCAAGGTCACAATCAAGGTTAAATTTGTTTATATAGGAAGTTTCCAAAAACTCATGCTACTCAAAGTCAGGAAACAAAGGAAAATAAAACAATTTGAGAGAACTTTAAGAACAAAATGTTTGAGTAAACAGGCTATTTCCAAAGTTTGGGACCTGCCGCAGCAAAGGTCTGGTCTCCTCAAGAAATAAGTTTAGACCATGGAATGGAAAGCATTAGTTTTGCACTACACCTCATGATTCTTTTTGGAGCATGAATAAAAAGCAGCTCAGACAGGTAGAAGGGGATTGACCATTTATTGATTTAACAATAAAAAGTAAAAAGTTTAATTGGAGCCTGTAAGAGACAAGAAGCCAGTGTAGGGAAGCCAACACTGGGGTATTATGCTCCTGGCATTTTGTACCAGTCAGCAGACGAGCAACAACAGCGTTTTGGACTAACTGGAAACATTGATTGGAGGACTGGTCCAAGCCAACATAGAGAGTTACAGTAGTCAAATCTGCAAGTAATACACAGAGATGCAAGCTAAGATCCTTTAGCTTAGCTAGCTGTATCAGATGAAAAAAGTTGGATTGGACCACTGTATTCACCTGCCTACATAATTTAAGGGAAGCATCAAGATGGACACCGAGGTTTTTGACATTATCCTTACAATAGGAGAATAAAGGGCCCAAAGCACTGTCTGTAACAGAGCAATGGCTTTACTTCAAGCACTGCCAGTAGACAGATGCATGCATCTTATAAATACATAGCTTCATAAAAAGAATGAATTCACTTCTGTACAAGTTTAGTTCTTCTTCCGAAATTCTTCCGAGACAAATTTTAACATATAGCATAAAGCTTCTTAAAAAAATAGCTGAATCAATTGCTTCTTTGAACCCTGTTTGGTTTGGCCATCCTATCAGGATGCCTCCTGGTAACCTGGGAGGAGATTCAGGGGCAGACACAGAACTTACTGGAAAGATTAAACATCTATTCTTGCCTCAGGACACCTTGGGATCCCCCAGAGTGAGCTGGGGAGTGTTGGTGGGTAAATGGATGTCTGGGTTTACCTCCTTGGCTTGTTAACTCTGGACCCTATTGAAGATCGGTGGAAGACAAAGAATGAATGGATGGAAAAAAGGATTGTTATATTTCACATTTTATATATTAACAAATAAATTCAACGTAAGCACACTTTGGACCACTGTAACATCCAGCTTATTCACATTCTTACAGCAGTTCTACCTTTTGTATTAAGTATTTCTCATGAGAAGACATGTGTCCACCTTTTTTGTATTTCAAATAGAGCCATGGGGCAGGGTATCTATTTTTGTTATACCCCACACGACGAACAAAGAAGCAGGATTATTCAAAGACGAGCTTTTCTGTAGCATTACCCACACCAGCTGCTAATTTCATCTGAAACAAAATCTGCATCTGAATGCAAAAGCTCTACTAGAAAAATTAACTCAAGAGGACGTTAAATTATTGTGATCAATTTAATAAGACAGGCCATTGTTTTATGCAACTTTATTATATAGTACAGGGACAACAAAAGAGAAGAAAAGGAAGCAGACCTTGGAGCCAAATCCAAATCACATCAGTAACTGCTGCGCCCTGGGGTGAGGGCAGGCTCAGTCAGCCGTACCATGAAACTGGGATAATTAGTTTTGGAAAGGAATATCAACTGATAGCATTCTTCGCTAATGAAGATCCTCTGTGTTGTCACTATTGAGGCGCTAATTGACGGGAGAGAGATGGGCTGTGCAGGATATCATGATGGAAGTGCTGCTTGAGTCGACAACCAAAACGTTATCACACTGACTGTGTTCTGCTATTGGAGAGTTTTATTTAGAAGTGTATGATGCAGCCTGCTTTTATACTAAACAGTGTATGATGAGCAAATTCACTACTGATTCATCTACATAAAGCCTTCTTTTAGTTGACTGTAAATAAAAGAAAACTTTCAAGTTTGTTGTTTTCTTCTTACCTTTCCAACAAAAAGAAAGCCCCCAGCAGTCATCAAGATGAGGCTGATGGGAGTTTAAGGGTTGAACAGGTCGTGTTGGGAGTTTCGATTGAGGGGAAGCAGAAGGTTGCAGATTTTGAGAGAGGGCTCTAAGGAGGGGTTTTGGTGAAATCAGTTGAGGGAATAATAGGAAAGCTAATCGGTTTGGACAAGTTTAGGGAGCTGGAAGTAATGCAGTCCTTTTAAAGAGGAGATGAGGTTAGATCCAGGAGAACTATGAGATAATCAGGGGTGGTATTCAGAAGAGGAGTGAGGGGAGGGACCCAGTCCAGAAACACAGGGGCCTCCTGATGACCCCAAGGGGAACAAGGGCACAAGTGCAACCAACAGGGGGCGACAGGTGGTGCTGGTGACATTAGAATTAACATCTATGGTCAGATAATTTAGAAAAAATCTTTAAAAAGATCCCCTCATTGCAGACTCCCATAATGCTTTGAAAAATACATATTTAAAACATTTCAGAGGGTGTTTTTTTTTTTCAATAATAAGGTAAAATCTTTGAATGAATCAAATTAAGTGTGCCACATTCATAATGCTCTAAAGTGCTATATTTAAGAGATACATTTTATTTTTAAGCTGTTTCAATGCTTGATACCAAATACATCAAAGGCATAAACTAAATAAGATGCTGCTTTGAGCCTCCATACCCGAATGTCCCGAAGGCGATGAAGAGATATTTTATAATCCATTTAAGAAGTGGACTCAAATTGGAGACTTGGTCTTCAGTTATACTTAGGTAACACAAAGACTTGTGATCTGACTCTGACTCCAGGATTGGGACTCAAGTCTTGTGAGCAACCCTTATTTCATGCAGTCAGGGGTAAGGTCAGCTGGTAAGTTAGCTTCCTCTTTACAAAGACATGTCTGGCTCTTCAAAATAAAAAGCACTTCCTGTAAGTAACATTTTCTTACTTATTTCTCAGTAAGTAACATTTTCCATAAGAGATATTCCAGTCAAATCCATTACCAAGTTTTAGTTCAGGCTTTCTATCAAGTCATTTTTAAATGATCACTATTTAGTAGTCCAAGAGTTGGCTGGACTCCAGAAACCTGTTTTATGTGTACTGTCTGTGGTCATGTCAGCTTATTAAACAAGCAAGATGTGCAGCCTCATTTTTTGCTGACTGTTTAAGTCACAGCCTATTTCCACGTGCGCAGCTAGGAAAACTGATTGTGCTCATTTTTTTAATATCACAAATCTAGGTTTTCTGAAACAATCTTAGGGTTTTTCCAGCCTTTATGATAATGTTTCCAGGATCTCCCTCTCTGTGTGTTTCATTCTTCCTGCTGTCCTTGTAGGTAGGATGTGGCGGACGTGGGTGCAACACTAGTCATTAGATTTCATAAAGTTCAAAGCAACTTTATGATTTTTGAATGTTTTGTGAGCAAAAAATTAACTGCAACCACATTGAAAGATGTTACAAGATGGTATCTTTCCTAATTGTGTTGGAGCAACTATATGAGCCTGATCCACAGAAAGTTTTCCAGTGACTCAAATATTCGATACTGTCCAGAAAAACGAATAGAACAGACTGCAGTGTCCAGAACTTCATTGATGAGTGAGCTATTTGGGATGCAATCACAATACTGATGTAGTCCATGTCACTAATGACATTTTTAGTTCTCTTTACACGTCGTTTAACAGTGTACTTGCACTGCTTTTCATAATTTTAGTGTCAGACTTAGATTTACTATTCATAAATGACTATCCTTAAATGACTTGACTGGGACATCTGTTGTTTCCGTACACGTTCTTTGGCATTTGGTATAGTTCATTAGTTTACCTTTCTTGTTCAAAGGCCTTTTAGAAGATGTGCTACTTAACTACATACCTACATTTCGTAAAGCACAGTAATCTGTCTACAGAAACCCTGAAGCTACACAGTACAATGTTACTTGTAGTGGCTTACCTGCATGTTCCAGCCAAACTATGAAACAGGTAGACAATCATTTGAGAAGCTGTCCAAATCACATTGCAGAGCAATCACAGGATGATGTAACACTACATAACAAGGACATGTGGGCTGGTAGTAAAGCTTCAGAGCTATTTAGCCATTATTACTTGTGTCAAGCATGTTTATCTGCTTTGTGATGATGTATTAATTTGGGCAGATTTATTCCATAACTACCAACAAAATTGTGCCAACAAGATGAAACATTAACTAATTCTGCCTTAAAAGAAAAATATGGAGAAATACTTTAGAACTATCGACGGCCAGCAATCTTTCTGTTTATGCTGTGCTCGTATAAAATAGCAGGGTATTGAGTCACTATAAATCCTTCAGTCAAATATGCAAAGTAATTGTCAGAAAAGCTCTATTTAAATAAAATATATCTATGCTTTAAACCTAACAAAAGTTTTCTTTTTCTTTTGAAACATTGGCTGCTTTCTACACAAACATTTTTTTAATATTATAATTGATGCATTTGACTTTTCCTGTCAGGTAAATATTATTAAGCACTACCATTTGTATACATTATAAAACACTTAGCACCTAAACAGCTTTTAATTTTTTTTTTTTTTTTTGATGACATCACAGATCTTTTTCCTTTTCATTTTGCATTTTTATAGAGAAAGTGTTTTTCAGAAAAGTCCTAATTGTGTTAAAGAGGTAGATGTACTTGAAACACAGATTATACATTTGGCAGTATAGGGTAAAACGGCTTTAAAGATTATTGAGCATGAACTGTCTATTTGCAACATTACTGAAAGATATGCCTTACATAAATGAAGAGTCATGAAGCCGACTCTTGATTTAGGGAGAGCCATCCCTTCAGAAGGCTTTTGAAAACTGCTGCAAAGAAAACATCTATGAAGATGTGGTAAAGAAGAGAGCTATGGCAAACTAATCCTGTTGTGTTTTACATGAAGGATGTTACAGACATCTGGAAATAATGCCAGCTTGTAAGACAGAGTTTGATATCTCCTTTTCAGATATTCTTTATAACTTGGAGGCAGATATACAGAATGAAGGACAGCTGTGCTCAGTAACAGACAAGTAGATATTTAGAAAGGCTGATGATGTGGAGCAGAACAGGCAGATTATACCATTCTGTTGTGCATCGTCACATATCTCTGAATTCAGGCACCGCACTCAGTTGCAAGCTGCCTTCAAGATCACTTCCTTTGACAGCCATTGGACCAGACTGCTCACAGCAATCAGCACACAGACGGCCTGACGCCCGACAACCAGCAAAAGTGTTTGATCATAAAGTTCTGGGTAAGCACTCCACAGGAAATCAGGTCAAAACAAATGATTTCTCACTCATTTTAAATTGATGCTGGAAGATGATGGAGTCTGACTTTAAGCCGTACTCTTAAGCAATAGAGAATTCAAATAGAGATGTAAATTAAAGTAAAATATTTTTCCTGTGCTTGCTGGCACCTTCAGAGCTTGATCTCTCTCTTCGAGATGACACCACATATAGAGTAAGGCAAGAGAAGAAGACACACTGGTCTGATGCCATCTCTGTGCTTTTAGCCATGCATCACATTTTGTGAAGGCTAATTTTAACATACAATATTTTTCCTCATAGCAATATTTACATGCATAAAGATGGATTTTTACAAAGAAAGTTTTTGCATTGATCTTCCAATCAAGCCAATAAAGGACAAAATATGTTCCATGGACTATCTTTACTAGCAACTACAAAACTTCATTCATCATTATGTGTCGTGGAAGAGCATCACCAACACTGATTAAGTGAGTGTCTAAATGTTGTCCTTTCCTTGACTTTAAAGTGAGAATATTAAACACTCAGATATGTGCTTTTGTCTGTTTTTTTTTTTTTCTATCATGACTCAACATTGCTTTGTATTAGTGTACAAAGTAGCTTCAAGAAGCAGCACGTGGTCATGGAAAAAAGAAGAGAGAGAAAATATTTAAGGCCTTGCTCCCCCTGTCAGCTTTCACCTCCTTCCCCTCCTTGTTCATGTTTTCACAGCCCCTAATCCTGGCGGCTCTGACGCCAAGTGGTCACAGGTTTTGACAGCAGACTGTAATGACCTAAGCTGTTCTCTGCAGGAGGTAGTTGGGGTAAATAGTAGGGTGGGATGTGGGACAGAGGAGGAATGTCGAGTGCTGGGCTGCTCGGAATTCACTTTCAATGCAATGCTGTTTTATATTATAACCTTCACGGTTGGCCTGTTCTGGAAGCCGACTTACTCCAGCATCTTGTGTCCTGGTTTGTCAGACATTATTATTTATTAGTATTTACTTCATATTGTTCAATAGGTAGTGCTGTCGAGAGTTGTAGCATTCTATGGTTTTGAGTTTGATGCTTGGTCCTCGAGAAATACTTACAATTAGCGCAATGCTTAAAATGTTTCATGTTACGTCAATGGGCAGATCAACACGTTCCCTCCTACATGTTGCCTCACATGGTTGTCTTCTTGCTTCTGCTCTATTTCACTGTAAGGCGTACTATTTCTCAACCATACTGACAGAAGCTTCCAGTTTTGCCAAATAAATGCCCAAGCATTCTTTACTTGTCAATCCTGGTGAAATTAAGACATTGATACAAATTGCCTCGGACCTTTATTAGAAACCGCTTTGGGATGATTTTAGTTGCAATGGAAACAGAAACGGAAACAAAAAAGAAAAAAAAAGAAGTAAGAATGAGAGAGACATTGGGCAAAAAGGAAAAAGGGAGAGAAGGAGAAAATAGTGGAGAGAAAGAAAGATGAGAGAATACAAGATAACACCCTAGAAGACTGCTTCTATACACCTCCAGAAACATATATAACAGCAACGTAAGGAAAAGTGCATGGTACTGATGAGTGCAAGATGTATTTATTGGTAACTGCAGCTCAATATAGAACATCTGTGTATCTGTTAACACCTGAATCAAACTACCTGTGGGTGCAAGTGTGAGTGTGCTTGTGTGTATAAGGTTTCTCCATAAAAAATATGCTAAAGCGAGTGTAAGGAGCCACAGGCCTGCCTCCTGAACCCGAGACAGACACTGAGGAGATCTGAACCCTGGGAGGACCACCGCTGAGACTACCGCAACCACCCCGCCAAGAGAAGGACAGAGGAGAGCCCCATGGGAACCACCCAGCAGCAATAGGGCAGAAGCCCCAGGGAGCTGCAGCAATGAGCCCACAGGCCCAGCAGGCAGCTGTCTAACCTGGAGCAGATCTAGCCATGGACCAAGAGACCCAGGACCCCAGAGCACATCACCCCCCAAGCAGAGGCCCTATAGCCAGGGGGCCCAAGCCCTGGCAAGCAGCACAGGGAGGGAGCCGGCACACACCAAAGCACCCAGCCCCAGCCCCAGACACCAAGAACCACCAACACACCAGGGTGCAGAGACACCAGCCACCAGAAGGGAGTGTGGCAGGGAGGACGGACAGGTTGCCAGTCCATTGCAGAGCAACACAGAGACACACATGACAACCATGCACACACCCATTCATACCTAAGGGCAATTGAGAGAGACCAATTAACTGAACAGTCATGTTTTTGGACTGTGGGAGGAAGCCAGGGTATCCGGAGAGAACCCACACATGCACAGGAGAACATGCAAACTCCATGCCCTACCCACTAAAAAGGACACACTCTTCACATGGTTTTTTCACTTGGCCTAAATGTTGTGACCTCTGTGTGGAGGATGTCCATATGAGTGATATTAACTATGTTTTATTTGACTTGATCTTCACTCCTGAGCCCGTGCCTCCTGAGATGAGGTCTCAGAGGTGCATCATCACCGAAAACACGGCTGCTAAGTTCTCTGCCATGTACTCGTACTTGTACTCGTCGTCTTCCGCTTATCCGGGACCGGGTCGCAGGGGCAGCAGACTCAGTAGAGACGCCCAGATGTCCCTCTCCCCAGACACCTCCTCCAGCTCCTCCGGGTGGAGCCCAAGGCGTTCCCAGGCCAGCCGAGAGACATAGTCCCTCCAGCATGTCCTGGGCCGTCCCCTGGGCCTCCTCCCAGTGGGACATGCCTGGAACACCTCCCAAGGAAGGCGTCCAGGAGGCATCCGGTATAGATGCCCGAGCCACCTCAACTGGCTCCTCTCAATGTGGAGGAGCAGTGGCTCTACTCCGAGCCCCTCCCGGGATGGCCGAGCTCCTCACCCTATCTATAAGAGAGTGCCCGGCCACCCTACGGAGGAAGCTCATTTCAGCCGCTTGTATCCGGGATCTCGTTCTTTCGGTCATGACCCAAAGTTCATGGCCATAGGTGAGGGTAGGACCGTCGACCGACCGGTC
>JAHUTJ010027152.1:0-12313 GCA_036250325.1 Characodon lateralis
CTAACCCTAAAATAATATATTAACCCGCTATATCTGTCAACGTCAAGCAAGCGTGTCACATGAGCAGCGGTTAATAAGCGTTCTTCGTTGCAAAAAATAGGAAAAGATTTATGCAAATGTGTGTGTGTGTTTGTACGTTATCCCCCTCACTTTCTAAATTGCTCCAGAGTCAGACTGTCATGGCAAACAGTCCTCTATCAGTCCAAAAAACAACCCAGGCCCTTTCCAGGTGTGTTGGTGGGACATTCAATCCTTTGTCCACTTTAACTTCTCCAGGAGGGAGAAAGAAGAAACTTTGCTCCGGCCTGTTTCTCTTCTGCCCGCATAAGATGTGCTTTCAATATAAATCCAGTGTATCGCTCTTCTGGCTCTGCAGCAGCATGGATCGTTGTCCATCTCAGTGGGTTTGGGCCAGACTTCTTCAGAGTTTCGTTCTGGTGGAAACTCACACTGTGATTTGCAGCAGGCAGGCAGGCAGACCCTCTCTCTTTCAGGCCATGCTGAAGAAGCATCTCTGGTGTAGTAGCCATGGGAAGGGCAGGTTTCTAAAATCTAGACTCAAAAATGCAGATGTTGCACTCAAATCCCATATGTGTGTGTGTGTGTGTGTGTGTGTGTGTGTGTGTGAGAGAGGCAGAAGAAAACGTTTAGTATAGGTTCAGATTTTGCACAAAGAAATATTATCAGTCAGTCAGTCAGTTGTCCACCATAACATGCACTATACTCCTTTCTAAAACAACTTTCTTTTCGACTCTCTAATGTCCCTTTTCACTTTTTACCTTCTTTTCCGAATGATCGCAATATTTAAGACAAACGAAACTTCCTTCAGGAAAGTTTTTAATTTTTTAACCCCTTAATTGATGCATCCTGTGCTTTTAAACTTTTTACTTTAAACTATTTAAATTATTATTTTTTTTTTTACTATTTAACTTATTTACACTCAAACTTCCACCTTTTGAAAACCCAAACTTATCTTCCAAATTAAAGCACATTTAACACGATCATCCCCACCTTTTCGTTTCATTATTTTATAAATCACAGATTCTGGAGAAGGATGCACCCCTAATGCCTCTAAGAACCTTTTTTTTTTTTTTTCCTTTTTACCCGTTCAGCGGCACGTCTGCCGTTTGGCTTTTCTCCTTATGAGGTGTAAAAAATTGCTAAAAACCACCTGCAAAACCCTTTGTTTTGCTTTATCTTATTGTTACCAATAAGAACCTCCCTGTATCCTTACAGGGTGACCTGGCCCTCAGCTGATGTCCTCCCTCTCGCAACTCCGGAACCTAATTAATTAGTTAGGNAGGAGATGATGGTTAATGTGTAATAAAAAAAATAATATACATTATATCATACAGAGCAACTTCTCACCCAGATATATTTGTAGACAAATAGTTCGGATCCAATCGGCCAGAAGCCGCAGGCGGGCACTAGGACTCCCCTCCGTAAAATGGAGGTGGACTGAGGACAACGTCTCAGGCTGGCCAGGCATCCGTGTCCCCTCCTGCGATCTCCTCTGGCACGTTAGATCAATTATAGTATGAATGTCCCAGATAAAAGGTCACTGGCATGACACTTATGGGGAGGACATTAACACGCCCTTCTACTGCGACTAGTTCGCAGCGGTATTAATTTTCTGGAACGAAATCCGACCTGAATCCCCAAAGTCACCAGTACGTAGTTTTAATCTGGGCAAAAGAAAACACAAGACCTGCAGAATCTTGCTATGATTCTCCCAAAAATGCTTAGTCCTCCGAACACACACAACAGCACTCACACAGTTAGTATTTTTACATATTTATGTCCCTTCAGCAATATGTGGTCAACCTAGCTTAGTTTATGAGCTCCCTTATTATTCAACATTTCATTTAATTTCCTTCCGGTGAAATGCTACCAACCAAATTATCCTTTTAAGTACTTTTCTTCTTTTATTTATATAGCGCTTACTCTTATCTTATGTACTGTATTTTAAAACTGTCTCACCTCGAAGTTGACTTCTTGGTGACTTTCTGGATCCTCTGAGAGTCACTGTTAAAGCAAAGAAAATAAGGTTATTGAAATCTCTCCACTCGAAGGACCAGGTTAATGTTAGGTATTAATTTGTCAATTCAGAGGCAAGAACGATACAGAGTCAGATTTACTTGCAGCAAGGGTAGCTCACTTTGCAGTGCAGACTACAAAGTGTTGGCACCCATCTCTCTTTATTTATACATGCTGGTTCACACACAGTTCAACAAACATTCAGGGTGTGTGTGTGTGGGGTCAGAAAGGTTAGGGTTCATGTGTCTTGATTTTAAAACAAAAGGGGGAGAGTGGGGAGCTGGTACGAACAGCACCTTAGATGTTGCTGATAAAAGCATAACTCACTCCTGTCCACATCTCCCTTCCTGCGGCATGTAGGAGGGAAAGGCACTTAGAGCAGACATGAGTGATAAACAATACAAAAGTTTTCAAACCCTAACAAGGACCAACAGAGAACATACAAACTACCCATAAGAATGAAATAGTCTGAAATGATGAGGCGATGTTCAGCAATCTTATGGTTATTGATTAAACTCAGATAGACATGTATAAATTTTATGGAAAATGTCCTTGAAAGTATTTCTGCATAGCTTTCAAATCTTATTACTTATTTAATCTAAGAGGCTGGGGTAGAAGAAAGACTGGGCCTAAAAACCTTTCTCTTCCACATTTGTCCCAGAGACATTCTCCAAGGTTTTTTACTCAAGTACACATTAACCATTACTTCACACATGAGAATGATAATTGTAGCCATGTTAGATTTTAATAATTAAATGAATCGGTATTGAACAACAGAATATTTATCTAAAACGTATACTGGTAATTATTGGGAGTAAGTGGAGCTGTAAAATAATGAGAGAATTATTTCATCATCTAAATTCTGAAGTATAGAAGAAACAAAGGAGAGAGCAGAGACTTCTCTGTTTAAGAAATAATCAGTTTGCTTCATGCCTAAGTGGTGTGCCCCACTATCAAAAAACATTCATTCTAAGCTGGAATTAGAACTGAGGGTCTGAATGGACACGGGGAAGAAAAGAAAGCTAAAGGTATCACATCTGATTGGAGGTAAATATTAACTATAGATAAAAATGCTACTTTAAATTATTCCTGCTGAAGCATGTGCTTCCTGTTTGTGTGTTGCAGCAACTGAATCACCCTAATGTAATCAAGTATCTGGACTCCTTTATTCAAGATAATGAGCTGAACATTGTTCTGGAGCTGGCAGATGCTGGAGATCTGTCCCAGATGATAAAGGTCAGATACCACATACACAAGGTCAATTTATTTGTTTTTACAGAAAGTAAGAAAGATTAATCCACAAATAAAGTTTTTGTTGCATGTATATATTTGCCATGGAATTATTTACCTTTTACATTTTTTTACTGAATAAAACTTGGTTATTATTGTGGGCTGGTCGGTGTTGTGCGAGTTCAGCCTTCACAAGAACTAGTTCTAACATCAGTTCATTTAGACTAAAACTATTTCAGCTTCATAATTTACCACTTCCAAATTCTGAAGAAATTCAAAATTATCATTTTGTTACACTTCAGAGAAAGATATTACATGTTGAAAGGTGACATCATCAGTCAATGAGTAGAGTATTTACATCATTATATAACATTTGCAATCTGATCTCTGCCATCTTGTTTACTTCTGCTATTGTCTGCTAGCGCTGAAATCACTACAACATTGCTCTCCTTCATATGCATTTCCAGTATTGTTGCAAGAAAACAAAACTTGAAGTGTAGACTAAGTCATGACTATTTAGAACTAAAGTTTTAGTTGCGTTCATAACCGTAATGCTCTACTTTAATAAAATCCAGATTTTATTCATACATTACATTGACTACTAGAACCTTTCTAAGTGTGAATAATAAAACAACCATTAGAGAGAAAATTAGATGTGGCACAACGAAGACTGGAATATATAGATGTGTGTGTAATAGGCTGACCACATGACCTATTCACAGCAGTTGCATTACCATTTCCTGTCCTCGCATGTAATTCCTGGTCATTTTGTTCTACATAAAGCAGTGAAAACATTGACTTTACAGCAGCAATTTTATTTTGTAAAGAGCTTTGTTTGTTGCTGTAATGAACTTCTCTCAATTCAAGTTCCTTGTGTAAAAAGGAACTTGAATTGTACCTAGCTGTGTGGTTCTCTTCTGTGTCTATGCACACCACTAAGGCTAGAAAAATTTTTGCTTCATGAAGATTTATAGTTAAATATATATAAATAAATTCTTACTCTATCTTTGTTTTATATCGGTGCAGTACTTCAAAAAAAAACGGCGACTGATACCAGAAAGGGCAATCTGGAAATATTTTGTGCAGCTGTGCAGTGCCCTGGAGCACATGCATTCACGCAGAGTTATGCACCGTGGTAAACAACTGTTTATTCATTTATTCTCCAGGCTACATTTTCAGTATGTGCACATCATGGCTGTATCCATCTAGATGGATCCACTGATATCCTAAATTTTATTGTGCTGCTACATTTAATGTGTTTATGCTGAATTATCTTAGAGGTCTGATGTAACGTGTGTAAACAGATATCAAGCCAGCCAATGTGTTCATAACAGCCACAGGAGAGGTAAAGCTGGGGGATCTTGGATTAGGACGGTTCTTCAGCTCTAAAACCACAGCAGCACATTCTTTAGGTAACACACACACAGACAACATAGATTATAATACCTGTTGTACACAAATGCATGGTGTATATATTTTACTGAAGCTACTGTTTAAAATTAGTGGAATAAAAATAAATAATAATAACAAGTATTACAGGTAGGTTCTAGGCAGTTTTCTGAAGTCTTGATTTCCTGTTCATTTAGGAATATTTATCTTCTAGAACCTAACTTATCTCTCATTGCTACAGATTATGCTATTTTCAAATCCTAACTTTCCTTTATTATAACCATTACAGTGGGGACCCCATACTACATGTCACCAGAAAGGATCCATGAGAATGGATATAATTTTAAGTCAGATATCTGGTCCCTGGGGTGTCTTCTGTATGAGGTGAGCTCCCATTCACTGACCAGACCATGAAGATCCTGCAGCCTGGGAACATTATTACAAATCAAATCAAATGTATTTATACAGCACATATAAAAAACAACTGATGTTGGCCAATGTGCTGCACACCAAAACAACAAATTACCATAATAGTTCAAAGTTAAAATAAAAATAATGGTATTTTATTCACTGTGGTCGTTCATCTCTCACACTCATGCTTGGCAGGACGCTGAACATTCTATGAGAGATTTCCTCTTTTATTTCCAAAGTATTATGTATCAGCAAGTGCTTAAGAAACATCAAAATGAGTATGTTACCTCAATTATACACTGCCTGGCCAAAAAAAACGTCTCCACCTGTATTTAACTAAGCAAATAGGTACGAGCCTCCCATTGGATAATTACTGCATGGGCGATTATGTTTCAGCTGGCAACAAGTTATTTAACTCCAACTGGTGCAATGAGTTGCTTCTTATTTCTTAAACAACCTTGTCGAAAGGTTTACCCTGTTCCAGAGTGATGGGTGCATCAGGGTAAGAAGAGAGGCAGGTGAAGTGATGCACCCATCATGCTTAGTCCCTACTGTACCAGCCTGTGGGGACAGTGCTATGATCTGGGGTTGCTGCAGGTGGTCAGGTCTGGGTTCAGTAACAGTATGTGTTCAAAGAATGAGGTCAGCTGACTACCTGAATATACTGAATGACCAGGTTATTCCAATGGATTTCTTTCTTCCCTGAATTAATGAAAAATTAATGCAACAATAGGTGGAAATAAATCTTCTGACATTGCAGAAGCTTATCGAAACAATGCCACAGCGAATGTGTGTCGTAACCAAAGCTAAAGGTGGTCCAATGAAATATTAGTGTGTGTGACCTTTTGTTTTGGTGGCGACTTTTTTTTTGGCCAGGGAGTGTACTATGCATGCAGATTCTATTTATTTAACTAAGAAAATAGAAACTAAAATACAGAAGTGTGTTTAAAACCTAAGTCCACCCCATGCAGCTGGTTGAACCATGTTTAGGCCATAATTTTAGCCTATTCTTCCTCCCAATGTCGCTTACGTTTTGTTGAGGTTTGAAATGTTATTTTGGTTCTGTTGGACAGCTTTGATGAACCTTAGTGCTGTTTCTGCTAGTGCAACTTGACAGCTCAGACAACATATTCACGATAGTCTTTGATTTTTGAGCAGCTCCTATACTTGATGCTTCATGTTGTTCTTTTAGGAGAAACAAAAGGAAACAAAAAATGCTGGAAAAAGAGGGACGTCCTTTGCAGCAGGTAGCATTGGGGTTTCATTGCAAAAAATTGTTTAACTTATAACAGACCCTGAGATAGAACTACAGATTTTATAAGCTGTTTTTAAAATTGTCAGAATTTTCAGCCTTATTACTTATTTTAAGTCAAATATGGTGAATGCCGATAAATAAAAATCTGAATCAGAATCAGCTTTATTGCCAAGTTTGGACAGACAAACAAGAAATTTGATTCCAGTAGACTTTTCTCTCAGTGAGGATTTTTTTGGGGTATAATAGTGGAAATAAAGAAAATCTTTTTAAATGTACACAATTGACATTACCGAAGAGTATGCATGGTGTTGTTCTGGACTGTCAAGTCATCAGCAGCCAATTACTGATATTCTAGACCAGTTATATTTATTTCATTATGGAAATGTTTCTTTCTGTCATTTTTGTTTTGACCATAAATAAGAAAGTTGCTGATGTCATTGGGCAGAAAAACCTTTTTTTACAAGTAAGTTGAATTGAGCAGGGAGTAATGGCTTCTATGCCTCTATACAGTAGATGTGGTGATGGAGATTATTTCAGAGTTGATTGCCTCATGTTTGCAGATCTTTTTCACCTCACACAGCTTCTAAAGAAGAGAAATTCCCTCATTTAACTGCAGAGCTACTTGCTCTGAGACCTTCTGCTGGTAGGAAATAGTTGCTCACTAAGTTACAGCTGATTGAAACATCTGCTCTGTGATAGACTGGCAGACATCTAGGGTGTTTACCCAACCTTTCACCCTGTGACCACTCCAAATAGGCCCCAGCCTCCCCATGACCAAGCCAGAATTAGCAGGTATAAATATTTAATGGGTGATTGAAAGTAGCAGTTTATCCAGCAGCACATGGAGGCTAGAACCACATTATTTGGGGATTGCTACCTGAAAATGACAATTATCTGTCTTGTTGGCCAGACAAGAAAATGGCCTGCGTTAATTAATAAATGTTAACAGTGCACCCTTTCCTTGTGGTGGTTGTTTTTTTTTTTTTACTTTTTTTTTTACTTTTTTTTAAGAATGAGAGGAAGCTTTGACGGAGCCCTGAAAAGTAACAAAATGATTCTTGTCATTTTTACTTAAACATACCATTTATAATGCAGAGTTTGAACTGAATATGGGTTCTATGGAAGAATGTATCCACTTAAATAAAATATTTTATTGCTAAATTAAGATTTTTTCTACGAAAAAACTTTGAACACAGCAAAATAAGACCTGTGTTTGGTGCCTTTCAGTTTTAAAAGTCCACTTGTTTTAGTTATCATTGTTTCTGCTGTATGAAGCTTACAGAGGGAACAAGACAGTCATTGGAAACAAATTAATCTGCTAAATCCAACAGGTCTACTGGAAGTCTTCTTTTCTGCTCTTTATTTGGATGTATTTATAAGTCTGATTTTTATACATCAAAAAAATGATGCCTCTGTATGTTCCAAACTTAAAGTGGTTCAGGAAAATGTGATCAAAGATTTCCCATGGTGATGCCATGATTGAAGCCATTGGGATTTTTCATCCTATACTTTATAAATGTCTGGAAGATCAAATAATGGATCATCTAATATTACTGGATGTCTTACACACAGACACTGCCTCAGGCCCAGTCCCATGTGTCCCACAGTATTGGTTTTTCACCTGTAGAAATGGGTCCTCTGTGAGCAATGACTGTGGAAACCATCTGTTTGGACTGAGTTGCTGTGTTCAAATAAAAAATGGTGAAAGACAAGTTCACTTAATGAGCAGACTCAGTGTAAAAACATCTTTGTCGTGTAGTGACCCAATAGTAAGATATTATGTGCAGATTATTTTCACCAAGAAAACACAGGACAAAATGGACCAGATAGACTTCTTGTCCTGCTTTTCCCTCATGTTGGTGCTCACTGTTTTCATTCATACTTCCTTAGATTTTATTGGAATGCTGAGCAATTGTTTATTCATTGATAATCCATGAACAATGTCTCATATTATTTGCCAACATGCCATCAATAAGCTATGCCAGTTTGGAACACTTGATGGTGTTCACTGTCACAGCATTCACTGGGTTTTGCTTCTTGTCCCTTCTTTAGAAAACTTAACTGTAACCTCAGTGCAAAGATTGTGTCACAGGCAATAGTCTTCAAATGAAGAGTCATGAAAGAACATTCAGTTGAGTTCCTCTCATATCTCATAAACATCTTCCATGGCACTAAGAGAACAATAGAAAGGCTGCAGGTAGTCCTACTCACTGTGAAAACACCTACTTGCTTTTCTTGCAGGATTTTCCCTCATGAACTCACTCTCTCCCTCTTTCTCTAGATGGCTGCACTGCAGAGTCCATTTTATGGGGACAAGATGAACCTCCTGTCCCTCTGTCAAAAGATTGAGCAGTGTGCCTATCCTCCTCTCCCACCTGACCAGTACTCCAAGAAGGTAAACTTGACAGCAAACTGCTTTGTGTAATAGTCAGTCGGTCTTCCATTTTGTTTTCATGGTTATTTTAGTAGGTGTATTAATGTTATTTGATTTGCTCTGTGCAACATAATGCTCACTAAAAGGGAATTATATGTCACAGAATTGACATATTCTGTTGCCGAGCACAAATGCTGTCTAAAGTACAAATCCCCACATGTTGCCCGAGCAACCTCAACTAACTCTTCTTGATATGGAGGAGCAGCGGCTCTACTCCGAGTTCCTCACCCTATCTCTAAAGGAGTGCCTGGCTACTCTGCGGAAGAAGCTCATTTCAGCCGCTTGTATCTGGTGTGTCATTCTTTTGGTCATGACTCAAAGTTCATGACCACAGGTGAGAGTAGGAACAAAAACCAACTGGTAAACCGAGAGCTTTTGTCTTTCGGCTCAGCTCTCTCTTCACCACAAAGACCTGGCACAGCGTCGACATTACCGCAGCTGCACCGATCTGGCTGTCGATCTCCTGCTCCATTCTCCACTTACTTGTGAACAAGACCCTGAGATACCTAAACTCCACTAGAGGCAGGAGCTCTCCTCCGACCAGGAGAGGGCAAGCCACCCTTTTAGGGTCGAGAACCATGGCCCCGGACTTAGAGGAGCTGATCCTCTCCCCGCCACTTTGCACTTGACTGCAAACTGCCCTACTGCATGCTGTAGGTCTTGGCTAGAGGGGCTTGCCAAAACCTGCTACTGGATAAATCAGTTTATCCATGACACATCCCAAATCCTGTGTGTGCAGACAGGATTTGGGATGTATTATAAGACTGGCACTGTGTGTACACCTTCATTGTGTGGATAGCCCTGTGAAGATAAATTATGCTACCAACACAGGGACCATCAGTTCAAAAAACAAACTACACACTCATCTGCGCCATGTCCTGTAATCCATTCCCTAATAAAATTCTGACAGGACATCTACTCACTGAGAAGGATTGCAACATAAAATTTTTTGAAACTTAACTAAATAAAATCCAATATTTATACTATTTTCTCAGTCAGCTGATCAGTTGTTAGAACTGCTGCTGCTTGAGGCAACTCATTTCCTGAACTAACAGCATTCATACTGATAAACTCATGAAATAAAATAATGTAAACATTGGTCTGAAGGTTGTCTGAGAGTAATGCGTCCCCACCTGTCTTAGGCACTGTCCTGGATGTGATTGGATGTTAGTGCAAGGTCTAAAAGGGGCATTTGGCAACCTGCAGGGCCACGACCGAATCCCTCCTCTGAACCAATTCTTACCAATCACCACTTAGCTGCAGAAATGTTTTTACGTTCAGTGTCTTTTCCTACAGGTTGTCTAAGCCAAGACTGTAACCACAGCATTGTTTCTAATTTTTATGTCAAGACAGCTGTTTGTCATTTCAGAGTTTAGAATGAGAAAGAGTTTGTAATTTATTTCAGTGACCAGATTAAAATTTGGATAAATCAGTTTATCTAAAGATTATATTTGTTGTTTATTATGTCCTTAGAAATGAAACCGGAATTTATTCTTGTGTGAAACGTACAATTAGTTCTTTGTTGTTGACAACAAAAGATAATGAATCCTACCTTATTCCCAGCTGCGTGACCTGGTCAGCATGTGCATCAACTCAGACCCAGTCCAGAGGCCAGACATTGTCTTCGTGCTGCAGATAGCCAAACAGATGCACATGTGGACGTCCAGCACCTAAGTGCCACTTCGAGCCGACTCTGCCTAGTCTGAGGAACTGAAACCACTGGATGTTCACCGCAGCTGCTGTTAGAGATGTGCCTTAGCTTCCATTTCTCAAGAAAAACCTAAAAATATGTGCACTAATGCACCAGTTTGTTTTTCTGCAAACACTTACAATCCTTTTGACAGGATTGGTGCAAAGAGGTACCGTAGTTCCATAGTGTTCAGCAGGTGTATGTGAAAACCTCATGCTTATGTGGCAAGTGTCTGCATTCCAACTAATCCTCTTTGTCTGATCCTGTAGAGCAGTACAACTCAAATGTTCCTCTGTTGCTCCAGTCATACCTTACAGTTGTTATATCTTCAGCTCTTGAACAAAATGATTGGGTCCAAATGAAGTCTGTCCCAGTGAGTCAGAAATGGACTCATAGAAAACTTTGACTCTGTGAGCCCAGACACAGATCTGAAATGTTTTTATTCTTTAGATAACCACTTAGTTTGGATTGCTGATCAATTATGAGTGCCAATTTAGTAGGATTAGTAATCCGGGCCGGTATTTATCAAACTCAGAAATACTCTTAAGAATGATCTAAAGAATGGACTTAAGTGTAAAACAATTCTAGGCTCAAAGCTGTGCTTAAAGGTTAGTTATCAAGTATCGGAGTCTCACTTTAAGGGAAATGTTGGACCAAATCTTAAGCGTCAGTTTCAGAGCTGATTTATGACATGTTGCTGTGCCGCAAAACTGATCTGGGATGTATTTAGACAACCCCAGGCAAGGACCAATCACTGAATCAGTTTTCTTACTCAAGCATATAACCAGATAACATTTTGAACATCTTAAGATAAGTTCACATTCAGCACAATAAATTTGTATTTATTTTTGGTATGAAGAATGTCTGAAATAATTCAATATTTTCATGTAGTAAATTAAAGCCAGCTGTTTATTGTTCTGACCATTCCTCTGTGAGAAATTTGAAAGAGGTAGTTCTTAACCGAGGTGTGTTTATATTTGCTAAATTTGACGATGTGATCACTGCAGCCATGGATTCTAAGAGGAAACCCAACTGGAGAGAGGAGGAAACATTGGCACTTGACGAGTTGGTGGAACAAAGAAAACATAAAAGGAGTGAACTTTCCTTTTAAATATGTTTAACTAGTGTGCACAAGAAAAAAGTATTGGGGGACATCTCTCGCCTTTTGACTGCATCTCTCATGTAGCCTTTATTTGCTCAACATTTTACTGAACATGGTGTATTATGCTCTCCAAAAGCCGCACATAAATATCCGCCTATATGTCCAACATTTCGCGCACTGGCATGTATTCTCATTTTTTCCCTGTTCATTGTAACTCATAATCCCACTCAGGCGGGGAAACCCTGGGCAAGCCTACAAGTGCAGTTTCTAAGGTGCTGCAGCGCATTCTTGGGGAAGACAGTACTGCGATCTCTGGAGTAGAGGTGACCCAGGATTATTGAGGATTCAAGGAATGTTATTGTCAAATCAGCTCACATTTACATGTTAAGGTTTGAAATTTGGACTCCCGGTTTTGGTCCCGGTTAAGAAAAAAGAAAAGTTTAACGTACAAAGCTAAATCTAACAATAAAATTATCTCAAATGCAAGATTTTCTTTTTTGCAGCTTTTTATTTTCACGTAAACACTATGAAGAAATTTAACATATTCCTAGAATTTTTCCAATTCCAGTTTATCCTGGAAGGTTAGCGCACGTCTCTGTTTTCTCAGTGCCATCACATGCCCCTAGTGGTAACTCCTAAGGTAAGGTAAGTTTATTTATATAGCGCTTTTCAGTAACGAGACACTCAAAGCGCTGTACATACAATTATAATACAATCACAAAGAACACAGAAAAACAAATCAAATGCTAAGAAATCTAAAAATCT
>JAHUTJ010027153.1:0-12308 GCA_036250325.1 Characodon lateralis
ATTTGTGCATATAAAGAAAACAGGCTCTCATGTTTGAACTAAACCTGCTATTTGACTGAACTCTTCCGATAAAGTAAAGAAATCTGCCCTATCCACGAATAAACTACGCTGTCCATGTTTGACATTAAAACAACATTCTAGGGTGGACAGATGGACAGAGAAAGACACACTTGAATTTGAAATGTAGTTTATGTTATCATTTCCACTCTTAATTACATCATTGTTAAGCTGGACACTAAGTCTGATGAGATGAGAAAATAAACTACCGTTGCTGATGATTTTTGACATGCCAAAAAGGCCTGAACCTCCCCTACACATACAGTGTCAGTTAACAACGTCATGTCTTGACTGACCTTCCGTGACCATGTGACCTGACTCAGGAGAGGTGAGAACTTATTCGAAGAGCGCACAGCCTTCTTGGCCTCATACAACCATCCATTTGGATGAAACCTGAGCACTCACAAGATGCACACACGAGTGCATACGAATGCACGCCCATGTAAGCTTACCAAGGCCTTTGATGAAGCTGATGACACTAGCTCTGCTCCATTTGGTTGGGACTTCCATGATATAAACGACAAGAGGCACAGGTGCAGTATGAAAAGGGACAAAATAGTATGACAGGAGCAAAGGGACTTTACTGAAAGTAAAAGTCAGCTTCCATAACTTTATAAATCTAATTCCTCGCAAGAAGGTGTTTTTCTTTACTATCCAAATAATCTACCGCACCAGAAACTGCAGACATCATATTAATGTCTCTCTTTAATGCTTAGATAGTTTAACCAAAACTGAAAGTTTGAAGCTCCATCCTTGAGGAGTTGAACAGAAATGTGTCACAAAAACTGCATTTAGAGCTCTATCCCCAAAATTAATCCAAATGAAAATGGAAGATATGCTGTATCCAGACTGGAGGAGTCACAGCCAGATTGACACTGCCCACGTGAAGATTGTTTGATGCCTCAAAAAGTCACAGCCTCAGAGAAGGAAATGGCATCAGGGTATCCTTTTAAAGTATCAAAAACCACAGCGAGGACCAACTTATTTTGATGAGAGATCACCCTACAACCAGGAACTGAGAATATTCCCAAAGATTCGGGCAGATCAGAGACTGTGGAGGGCCTCATCCCTGCTGGCTATATGAGTCCACAGGCAAACTATCAGTTCCTACTTTAGCTCCAGCTCCAGCTCCGCCTCCGACCTGCCACCTCTTCTCCGTACAGTAGTTCCTGTAACCTTTGAATCCTTGAATCCCATTGAAAAGAAGTAACGACATGAAGCACTTCCTTAAAAGTGGCTGTCTTTGAGTTGTCTGTAGCAGTTAAGCAGAATCTTATCCTTGTGGAGGTCCAACCAGAAGAGTTGGGTAGGAATTTCAACACTGTTCTGAGAGAGAGCCAAGGGGAGGAGGGAGGAGCTATATATAGACGGCTGGTGGTCAGTCTCTTACATACCCACCACTCCCACTGACCCCTACTCATACACAAGTGCACACTCACTAAAACACACGAAGAAATAAACACAGATGTGGAAACTGGCAAAACTCAAACAACTGAGTAACATGGCTTAACATCAAAGCAAATTGCACTAATCTCATTTTGCAAATAAGAGGTTGACTCTAAGCAAATTAATCCATTAGGGCTTCCAAATGATATAATTTTAAGGTGCCTGCAAATGTGAATTTGACTGTATCTAGTGTACAGGAATGTGTTACAAAAGTAAGCAGAGAGGAGATTAGAGAAGAACGTGATCATGTCCCTAACAGACAGACAAGAGCACTTCCTGGGACCCCCACAGGGATTTGCATGATTCAGCATTTTAAGAGATGATTCAACACAAACACTGAACGTCCAGTATATAACGTACATGTTTAATTACATTTCACTGCTTCATCTGAAATACTTTGCAAGCAAGACAGACACAAAGTAAGATGGAAGATTACATGTATCAAGGAAAACTAAAAAGAACCAGATTTGTCAGTTCCAAAGGTGTCAGGGTAAAATTTTCCATTAACGGCAGATATATTTCTAATGTTTTTTTAAGATCTGGTAGGACAAACAGCATTTTACACTACTAGCTTGATATTTAGGAAACTGTAATATTTTATGAATTAAATAACAAAAGACGATCAAATCTGTAATGTACCGATTACAGATTTTAGCTGATTCCAAAGTTTTTACGGTTTTAACATGTCTTACATGGTAAAACCGAGGACATGATATTGAGTGTATAAAAGCTTCCAAAAATGTTTCTTGATTTATAAAAATGGTGCATTCTGTGCATGTTTTGCCAATTGCTGTCAGTTTCCAGGTAACAGCCAGAGATGAGTCATGACTAACAGCATAGATAATAATAACAAGCACAATTTAACTGCCCTTGACAAGGCCCAACAGACCCTAACCTGGCTGCTGTTGGAGAAGAAAGCTGACAAAGTCTGGCAATCTTGCTAGTTGTGTTGCGTTGCTAAAGGATATATTAAATAACAGATATTCAGCAACATATAAGGCATTGAAGTACAACGTGCTTGAAATACATTTGAAAAGCAGAACTCCTACATGAAATGTTTGTTATCTGATGCTTTAAGATGAGCCCAGTGGCATGAGATCAAGTTCAACTTGATGAGGTCAGCTATTTGTCTTCTGATTTTGATTGATAAATATTCGGTGCTTCCACCCTTTTAGGCCTACAAAGTCCTTTCATTGTGACTATAACATTAGAGAAGCAAAACCTTCCCAACTGAATTTGGTCTCCTGGCTAAATCAATATATAGTTATAATTTAGATGTATGAACATATCTTACATCCACCAGAGTGATTTCTTTTTACAAATATTTTTTCTACCATCCTTACACCAATATGGATTTTACAATAAATTTAAAGAAACATCAACTAGAAATGCACCACTCAGTCAGCCACAGATTGGAATCAGGAAATTCTCCCATAATCGGCGCAGATCGGTAATCGGCAGGTCAAATACTGAAAAGTTTGACTATAACATCAATGTGGCCAGCCTACTTTAATGCTGGATTGAATCTGGAATTAATAAAGTTAATCACACAATTAGGATATTGTCTTGAGATATCCTTTTTGTAAAGAAAAACTCCGCTGGCACCTGTAGGCAACCGTCAGCTCCTTATGGTATGTGTGAAACGTTGCAACAGGACACTTTAAAACAAAAACAAATACTGAAAAATTTGACTTCATACATATTTAATACATCTAACCTAGTAGCTCCCACTACTATTAGTCAATGAAAGCATCAGCTTTCTAATAGCATTTATCAGTAAAATCTGCCAAATGTTATGGACATTTGTTTTTTATTTCCTTCATTTTTTGTATGGAGCAAAGAAAAAAAACTACCTTAATCAAAATACGTAAAATACATTATTTCTCTTTTATGTGTTACTGTTTTAAGGAAAAAAATATCAAAATAGGTACAAATTATAATTGGTTGGTCAGATCTAAAAAAAACAAAAGAAGAAAGATGCATAGATCTGGCTTTCACATCTCAAAATTAGCTTATGAGCCTCAGACAGTTAACCTAACTTTCTATTTGCTATCCAGATGAAATGAGCAAAACATACTCATAAAATCTATTTACATCTGAGAAATGTTATAATAGCAAAAAAAAAACAAAAAAACAAAAAAAACAAACTGGCAGCATTCTAGTATCAATTTCCAAAATTCACCCCAGCACTGTTTAATCCCTGTATCCTCAACATCAACAAGACAACACCTAAAGTCACAGTGATGACAAACTGCAGGCGTTGTGGCAATGACTCCTATTGGGCCAATAAGACAGAGATGTTTTCTGTTTATTGTGATCGTTCAGATTCATGAACCCACTGTTGCTGATGCTGAGGAACACTGTGTCCAATAGAAACTGATGGAAGATGCTGCTGGGTGTTCCTTTTTGACTGTCTCAGAGTGAGATCAGTTCTGTTTAGTAAACAAGAACAAGGAAACTTGAATATGATTCTCTTAGAATGCAAACAGGGGTTGACGTACCAAAACTGCATGTTAAGATACAAATCTGCTATGTATTTTCAGGCTACCTTCACCCAGGAACAAAGATTATAATAAAGCCAAAAAGATCCTCTTTGCTGGGCTGAACATATGATGGGAAATTTAAATTTAAACAGCTGAGGAATAAGGTACTCTCCATCTCTGAAGCCGTTATCTTTTCCTAAACATTTGTCAGAATATTCCTCTATTGCATAACATTGCCAAATATTGTCAAGGGTAGATCAGCTGCCAGTTCTTCTGTCTTTCACGAAAACAAAGCAGAGTCTGTAAACTGCAGGACGCACTGACAGCTCATAAGTCTATCCCTGCTGTGTCAGGCATTTGTCCTGCATAACGGCAACAACAACTGTCATCTGTTAGCTGTACTCACTACCTCCGAAAGACTTGAGCAGAGACTTGAGGCTGATGTCAAAGAACCCCAAATCTTGCTGGCTGGTCGCCATGGCTGCGGAGGCTGGGTCGCCACGGTGTCAGACAGCAGCGGGGGAACAGGACGGCAGAATTAGGCACTGAGGATGGGAGCGAATGAGAGGAAGAGGAGGAGAGGGTTGACGGAGTGAAGAGGCAAGGAGAGAGTGAGGACGATGCAGGTGGGAAGTGAGCGATGCGGATGTTGCAGCTGTCTGCTGCTTTGAGTGTGTTTGCGCACGAGCAAAAGAGTGTATGTCAGCCCTGCCTGAGCTCTGTGTTGCTATATTGCTAGCTAACAACCCCATCCCCTCTCTGATTTGCTCTCTCAGGACACTGATACACAGATGTTGGGAGACGTAAGCGGCCAATCTTCTTAGAGGAGGGAGAGAGAGAATGAGGGTGAGAGAGAGGTAGTGAGAGGACAACATAGAGCACATATCACTGAATGGGAGTGAGCATCCAAATGGCAGGGAAATTAGGAATGAGAAAACTAATGAGTGATGAAGATGATTCAGTCTAAAAACAATAATGTAATGCCAGTTTTCCACACTCTGCTGTATAAGTATGCTGTGAGCCTTGTAAGTCAATGAGAGCCAAGGGAAACAGGGACAGACAGGCTGAATCCGCCAATAGCCAGTAACAACAGCTTTATGCCATCACTGCCTCAGACTAACATCACATACAAACTGCAACTGGATGTCCTCTGATATTATATATTTACTTTCTCCAGTAATATATACAGGGTTTAATGTTAAGCTAATTTCTCCCTCTCAAAAATGTTTTTATTAAATTAAATTAAATAAAGTCCAGTAAAAAAGGATGTAAACGTGTCAAGATTAGCTGAAGAGAGATTTATAATCTTGGTTTCTGCAAGTTTCCATAAGTCAAACACTTTTAAGGCTGTTATGATTTCAATTTAAGACCTACATGAAATATGAAAAATAACTCAGCAACTTAATTAAGTCATTTTAGGTAGGATCATTTCTTTGGGAGGTTCATAGGGAAGGCTTAATGGTTTCCGCAGTAATACTCATTGCTTTTATCAAAAATAATGAAAGTCAATGAAAAGAATCATACCAAAACGAAATCTGAGATTGAGAATAAATAATCTGGTTCTTTTTAAATAAAGCTTTTTTGAGCAATTTCTGAACTCTGTTTTTTGTGACACTTTGACTTTCCAATACTGATTTCTAATACTGCTGCTTTTTTATATAAGATAAAAAAGCAGCATTTACAGTATGCTTTATCCTTTATGAGTGCTCAATAAGGAGAAAAGCATACATAAACCCATGTGCATAAGAGTTGGGTTGGGTAACTAATATTTTAAAACAAAATTATTACACAATTGACATTTAAACTGTCATTACCTTCTTATAGAAGCAATTAGCACAGTTTGCATTAGAAATTGTAGATGGTAGTCTTCTTGTTTACTCCCTAGTGAATGTGGACCCTGATCTTAACTTTGAGATTTCCAAATCCACCATGTTTTACCATGACGAAAAAAGATTGGAATCTCAAAATTAAATTATACTATTAAAAGTATACAAAAGTGAGCACACCCCTCACATTTTTGTAGATATTATGGTATATCACTTTATGGGACAACACTGAACATAGGAAAAAAAAAAATTCAGTTTTTTTGCCAGCAGTTTAGACATTAAGGGCTGTTTGTTGAGTTATTTTGAGGGGACAGCAAATTTACACAAGCTGTACAATGTCTCCTTTTCATTCGCCCTATTTACAAGAAAGTGTGGGGTGTACTCACTTTTGTGAGATACTATATTCTCCAACAATACAGCTACAGCTTAGTTACCATAAGATCATTAAGAGAGTGAATGCACAATTGTTCAGTTAAACAAAAAACATGCTAAAAGTTTTACTCTTGTAGACAGTACCAAGTCTAACCAGAAACGTACAGTAATCATGCTATGGCTTAATGCATAAGGGGTGTATTATTAGAGTCATCACGTAATTCCTCAGATGACCTGCAGAAGTACCACAGGACATGTAAACGGTGAAGGGAGGGAGGAGAGAAGGTATGCAAGTACGGGAACAGGAGAATGATAAATGATAGAATGTCTTGAAAGCTGCCGCTCACAGGAGAGTTATGGAGCACAGGATGGCCTGATTTACATTAAGAGACAATTAAAGCCTGATCTCAAAGGAGCAGAGATACAGCAGAAAAACTCTGCAAACTAAAGCTGGTCTGGAAATTATGTTTACTCTGCTACAGTCATGGAGAAAATACTATCAGCAAATCACATTGTGATATTGTGGCGATGATGGTGTTACTCTTGCACCAGCTATACTCAGAGATTGTTACACTAAACTGCACTCTCTCATCTATGTCCATCCATCTATTTTCTATACCCACTTAATCCTGTTGTGGGTCACAGGCGAGCTTGATCCTTTTCCAACATTCAATAGATAAGAGGCAGGTGCAGCTTGGACAGATTGCTAGTCCATCACAGGGCCAACACGAAGACAAATGGGACAAACAACCATGAACACACTGTTCATTTAAGGTGATTTAGAGTGACTAGTTAACCTAACATGCATGTTTTTAGGCTGTGTGAGAAAGTCAAAGTAGAGAAAACATATGAATCAGCAAAACTCCACACAAAAAGGCCTCATTTGTTCTAGCTGTGAGGCATCAGTGCTAACCACAGAGTTTATATAAGAGATTACATTTCTCTTCCCCTATTTCTCACACTCAAGATGACAATGCTCAGTTAAATGAGGGGACATGTAGAAAGCATTATTTATTATAAAATTAACATATTAAAAAATATTATTTTGCGCAAGAAGAAAAACTCCATGTGTCGCAGAGTTTTCGTATCCTGAAGGTAAGAAAAAGAAATTTTCAAATTAAGATGCTAATCATTTCCTGTTCCGGATGTGGCCAAAGTTTGAACGGACAGAGAAAAATCCAAATGGGAAGTTCTTGGAGTTCACCCAGGGTAACCCAAGATAGGAAAATCTATTCAAATTAATTGCCAAAATTTGCGCATAGCTAGTAACAGCTACACCAACATTTGGGTTAGAAATAAAAATCAAACAATAAAAAATGCACACACTCTTGTGAAGCTCATGGGATTCCTCACATTCTGAGCAGAGGCCTGGGCATGCCAGCTGCAGGAATGTAATTCCTCCGAACAAACAGGCCAACACACATGCACTCATGTGTACTTATATTCATATATGCACAGACAAATTAAATTAAGAAAACGTAAACTGTTTTGCGTATTCACTTAACTTGAAATTAAAGATGTATTAAATGTTTGTTTGGAAGACAGAAAGAATTGGATAGATCATCTAGATTCACTCCTGGATAAATATTAACAAAAATGTACCCCCTGTTATCCATATGTGGTCTTTTACTAGTTAACAGGCATATTCGCTGAAACATCACAACAGTGTGAGAGTAAATGGCTAACCACAACCCTAGAGGGAGTGTTTGAGGTTCAGGGTTCACACAATAGTGTCCCCCTAACACAGCTGGGTTGATCCAATAGGTCACTGTTCTAAGGAATGTCTGAGTGAGAGAAGTTTTCATGCCAGGCATATTTGCCTCCTTCACATCAAAGCCTCGGGGGTCCAAACTACCTCAGTGGAGAAACCCAACAATATTCAGTTTCACAGCAATTCTTGTCTTGAGAATTTGACCTTTTTAACCTTCCCGCTCAATTATTTGGAAGACGCAGCTAATTCCTTTCTGAAAGAAGTGTTTGTGCAGGTGGTGCTCTGCTGCACAGACATTGCTTCAGCCCAAATTTCCCCTTCTACTTTTAACTGTACGCCACATTTTCGCTCTTCTTTTGAAGCTTGGCTAATTTCCACCAGGGGAGCAAAATTATTTCGATACCTCTTTGCTCCACTTACACTAATATTCTTAATTATCTTCAACTAACATCCACAAGACTTGTTCCTAGAAATCTCAATGAAATGGTGGTTTTTAATATTACAGGTTTACTGTAAAAAAGGCACTTGGCTTTACACTCTCGTATTCTTCATTTCTTTCTTTAATAAATGGTATTGCAGAAAAGTTAACTGATCAGCTTAGAAAAGGAAAATGTGTGAAATATCTCTTTCTGGTTCTGATGCTACTGTGATACTGCTGTAGCTTTTTGAATGAGAAAAGGACAAAGACAAAGTTACACAGGTATACAAATCATGCTAATGCTAAACGGTTACAAGTTCAGGCATTGGTATACAATAATATTCAAAGACAACATGTGTGTCACAAATGTAATGAATGACAACTCATGTGGCGTATGTAAAAGCAAAGCAATCCTGTACTTGAAGGAGGCATTTCAGCTCTCTTCAATGTTATC
This sequence comes from Characodon lateralis, assembly GCA_036250325.1. Taxonomy (NCBI): domain Eukaryota; kingdom Metazoa; phylum Chordata; class Actinopteri; order Cyprinodontiformes; family Goodeidae; genus Characodon; species Characodon lateralis. The sequence goes on from JAHUTJ010027153.1 coordinate 8,768, forward strand.
TTTTTACTAATATTTGCTGGATCTAGTAAAAACGACATTTACGTGTATAAACTTTGAAGCTGTTTGAACATGAGACTACAAGCAGCGGACAGCCTTTGGTGTAGACCACAGAACAATACTGCTTCTACATCTGAAGATTGGTGAAGTAATAGTAGGCTGTTTAACCAAAACAAAAATGGTATCACTTTTCAAAGAGCATACAAAAGCCACAACAAAGACTTTCTAACAACAGACATGTAGAGACATAGAGGGTCTGAACAGGTAGCAATAGATCAGTGACTTCTTCACATTCTTTACCGAGAAAAACCTCCATATTCCTATTCCATTTAGCGAGTTTGGAATCACTATTTTAATAGTAAGTTGAGCCAATTTTTCTAAGGTTTCCTGCCTCAAAAAAACCCTCTACATAAATAAGAATCCATATTCAAACATTAATGTTTGAATATGGATTCTCTGGCAATGAAGAAAAACAAACCCATCACAGCATGTTTTCACCTACCTGCTAAAATCCTTGTCCTCTTTCTGGATCTAGACTGGATCTTTGAAAATCTCCCAGTGAAGGCACTGGGGTCAAATGTGTCCAGTGACAGAGAGGCAATTCGATCCATGACAATCCTATCCTGGCTTTGGTTCTGGTTGGGAGCCACCTGGTCTGAACCTTCCTTCGGAGAGTGGCGGTCACTGGGATAGGAAGCAGCGCTTTCAGCGTTAAGGCTGATAGTGCATCTCTCATCCTCCACAGACATGTCTGTATTGTCAGCAACACTAGGTGCTGGAGAACAATCCACACCCAGAAGTCAATATTCAAAATGATGCCCTAATCAGAGCTGGCAAACAGACGCTACATGGTTCAACATCCTACAACAAAAGCAAAACCTTGAAACATTTTAAAAAGGGAAGCAGTTCAAAAATCTGTCGTCACATCCTTCTTTTCCTTTTTGTCAACATTTTGGTGTCCAGATTATTCTTATGGTATCTTCTCTTTATGTTGATTCAATCCAGCGACAGTGAGCTCATGGTCTTGTTGTTACAGATACAAAGATCTCCCAGGAATTCAGATTCTTCTCGCTAGAGTTACTCTTCTACATTCTTGTTTGAAACCCTAAAAGCTCCTTCATAGCTCACTTGTTTCATAAGCAATTTTTATTTTTCCAAGATGTTTGACTGCCTTCACAGACCTAGTTTTTACTCTCGTTGGCTCTTTGATTCCTTCTGTCGTTCTTCCTCAGTCTTTTGATTCTCTAAGGCACAACTGTGTTTCTTTGCTCTCAGGTGGTGAGCATGGGAGGGATCCAGTTCCAAGAGCACAACTTGATTGGTTGGTTTAGAAAGTTTGGGTGGCTCTTCTTTTCCTTCTTCCTCTCACAGAGGGTTTTCCCCCCTCCTTCATTTCACAGCTACCTCCTTCTGCTCACTGTATATTTTTTTTTAGCAAGGAGGAAAAATGTTTTTGCTGTGGAATTTTTCTTAAACACATTTTCTGACTCTACTTTCATTCAGTTTCAACTGTGGGAGCAAAGGATGACAGATAAGCATACATTTGCTCTGGGCATGTGGGTGTGTTTAAAAACCAGAGTCCCTGTACTCACTGGTTGAGGCTGTTAAACCAGTTACATTAAACTCAACATGCTAATGGTGTAGGATTACTCAGACACACCCATTCACGGTGTTAAAACAAAAGCAGCACAAACACAAAGGATTCTCGACACATTCAAAATTCCCATGACAGTTTGCTAAATATGCTTGTATGATGTATGTGTTTAAAAGATAAAAATTAAAACATACTGTCTGTGCAATAACGGTGCAGCATAACAAACGTAAACAGAAGCTGTTTTTCATAACTTGACTGCTGCTTGCTGAAAAACACAACATTGTTACAACAAAAAAATACACGTAAAAACAAGGATGGCAAAACTTCCTGGATAACCTTAAATAGGCAGCAGAAATTAACCCAGACCCTCAAAATGCAAACCACCATTGTGTTGCTTATCTTTCCAACTTCGTACAGGACGTGTAATGTAGTGTTTCACTCTGTCGGACTAAATACAAGTGGTTGTGTAAAGCTGTAAACAGGCAAGTTTAACTCACTATAGCTGCCCTCAAAATTTTTCAAAACGAATTTTGATAAACAAACGAGTGATGAGTGAGTGTCTAAAAGACAGCTCTATTAACTAAAATCGGTTTTCCTTCTCAGGTTCTCTTCAAAGCACATTTGCGAATAATGCATTTCACTTCTGTTTTCTCTGGAGGGTCGGTTAGTTAATGTCTCACAGGAGGCATCTACCCTGGGGTGACTTCCTGTTGTTTATGCCACCATTGTCATGGCATCGGTTCCACTGGGTGCCTCAACCAAGACCTTATGCGTGGATGAAATGACAACAAAACATATATCCATTATATGAACAGTCTATAAAGTAAGTTGAAACTGTCTGCAATTTGGCAATAGGATGTGCATGCCACTAATTGTAAACACATGTCAGGAATGTTGATACTTCATCAGCGAAGATAAATGAATAAAAGTCAGTATTTTTTATAATCCTTATTTTGTTATTTACAACCAGACCAATGGGCCTATTTATTGTATTTAATGTCAATGGCCACAATAAAAAGATATTGTAAAAAAACAAAAAAGCCCCAAATACATGACGCAGTCAGTTACACCATACAAGCCTCTTTATGTTTTGGTAAAGTTAATGAACTTTACACTCTATAAAGTCAGGCACCAGGTCTATCTGCTACATTTTCCCCTGACTAAGTATAAATGGAAACATTTGAAACCACGTTGATTAATGGTGCGCCTGAGTGTTATTCTGCAGACTTGGTGAGGGTGACAAAATAATCTTAACTTCACATTTAATTGGGTAGATATCTTGAATATCTAGATAAATCACATTGAAACCAAACAAACTCGCAGGTAATACATACTGTTGATAAATATAAGTCATTTGTAAGCAATGTGGAAATATTACTTTCACCAGTACAACACTTTAAGTAGTTGTGTAACATAATTATTTTTTCTTTGGAGATGCCCTCATGAAAAAATCTAGGCATACTTTTGTTTATTTCCAGTTCAACCTCATCTATTTGACTTTACCTCTGTGTTTTATTTTTCAGTACATCAACATTAAGGGCTTCATTTTATTTGTTCTTGTCATGTTGGAAGTGGGCTTTGCATTTTTGACTTTAAAGTAAAAACCTATGGTTACATTTTATTTTATGGCACACAAAGCTTACTGAAAAAAATGAAATAAAAAAAATGTAGCAATTTGGAGGAAACTTTTTTATATCTTTGGCAAAGTAGATGGGGCAGGAATTTGCTCAATAGAACCAATCAGATCTGACTGTTAAGGTTTAAAAATGGTTGGATACGTTAGGTTCACTGAGCTAAGTGGGTATATCAGTAGGCTCGATGGTCCTAAGATGGCGCCGCAGATGGTCGCCTCGGCGTGTTGGTGCGCATTGTTTTGTTTTGTTTTTTGCTTTAAAACGGTCTTCTGTGATGGTACCCGGAGCTCTCTCACCAGAGAAGAACTCATGAACA
>JAHUTJ010027154.1:0-12303 GCA_036250325.1 Characodon lateralis
ATAATCACTCTTGCACGAAATAAACACAAACGCTTCTCTTAATTATATATATGAAGATTTATTGAAGCCAAATAATCCTGATATACCATTATTCTGGTCCAAAACCTTCACCTAACTAACAAGCACCATTCTACACAAAGGGGATAACAATGACTACCTAACAATGATAATAAAAGAAAAATATATGCGTATTTAGTGTCTATGAAGATCAAACCAGCAGTTTATGGACAAAATGTGTAATTTGGGTTAAATGGGAAGAAATCCTCCTGTCGTGTTGATGTCTCAATCGCAGCAATCAGCTGATGAAACGGTGGGGCCACGCCCCTTTAGCCACACCCAGCTTATCGCCCCAAATCTTGACAAAGGGTCATAAACTCTTGAGGCGGGAACTCAGTGGAAAATTTTCAGCAATAAAACTGGAACAAAGAGTGGTCGGGCGAGGCCCAGACCGCAGCTGCTTTGAATGAAAAACTTTTAAAAGTCCAACTTCTAACTCCTGGCTGATTTGGGATCAGCCGGACAAAACATTAACCATGCAGCACCAAATCAAAACACAGCTCAGCATAACATAATTCAATCAGTATTGCATGCAACAAGTTAATACCTTAGATTAACTACTGGTGATCCTACATCACCTTAACTGCCTCATCCTGTCCAGACCTCTAAATGCACCTATCCGGTTGAGGATAAGGTCTGAAGAAAAGGAGGGGGATCACGCGTCCGTGATCGAATCAAGAAAAAAAAAAACGGTAACTTCTCATCCGTCCAGGAGGGGAAAATATTAAGAACCTTTAGTCGACTGCATACTCAAGGAGGAAACTCTTCTCCTTGGACATAGAACCTTTGTAGGTTTTTCACCTGCGCTGGTTGTGGCGCGGTCTTCGATCGGTAAATAAATCCTCTGATCTTCTCGTATCAAACAGATTTCCAGCTTTCAAGCTCTTCCGGGAATGGCCTTGTGGAGCAAAAGTTCGCCTGCGAGCTTTGTCTCTCCAGAAATGCGCCTCCTATACCCTGTCCTGCGACAGGCGGAAATGGCCCCGAGACTATGCATCTCAGCCAGTTTATACTTCCAGTGACGTCAGAGCTGCGACGTCTGTTGAGCTGCGTGCGTCAAAATGTGCGACCAAATGGATGGCCCCAACACACACTTCGACACTTTTTTCTGCAAGATGTAAAAGAATAGAGTTGGTAGCTTCTATACACGCGGTTGCTGTTCGGACTGTAATCAGAAAACTACCTCCGCTGACAACCTGCAGCCTTGGAGCTGCTATTTGAGAACCTGATTTGAGAACCTGACCCAGGGATAAGGCAAAATCTTGAGGCAACCTGGTGTCTCTCAGTTGCTGATTCTTATAAGTGAACGAGAAGACATCCCTGTAGTGCTCAGCCAGTCAGCTGTCAGAGCTCCTTTTCACAGGCAGAATGGGGGTGTTTCAGGTAGACGGGCAGGGTTCCAACACGCCTGCTTTTAACAGCCCCTCAATGGTGTCAGCCATTCCCACCTCTGCAGCAGGAGAGTGTGGGTACTGGTTTCGCCAGATGGGGAAGACATCCTGCTACTTAAATTCCACAGGGCCAATGTTCACACATCCAACATCAGTGGGTCCTTGAGCCCATTGATGTGGTGGACAACTGGATACAACAGCGTCAGTCAGAGGGTGATCAGTTAATTCTCTGCCATGTTATCTAGATAGCTGATGATGTTCTAACACGGCAGAGTCAGAGGCAAAACTTCAACACAGTAAATGTTAGTGGAAGCGGAGAAAGAAAGGGTTGGGACAGCAGTAAGTTGCTAATCAGTGGCTGCAAGGGAAGGTGTTACAACTCCTCCCTGTTCTTTAGTCTAATAACTTGAGTACAAGAGTAGAGATATGTGAGGTACAGCTTCATCAGACATTTCGTAAATGTTTTAGAGGAAATGGTCCATATTCTCCTTCTAAATATTCCTCAAACTGTTCCTGAAACCAATCTGTTTGTTTTCTCATTTCTGTCATAAAACAAAGTCACCCGTGGCAGAGCAGGTATTGGGCTGCAAGGAGTCAGGGCCCAAATCCAGGGTTTCCAGATTAGGAAACTGGACCTCACCCCAGCACTAGAAGGGGTTTCAGGCTCAATGAAGCCCTGATAAATGTCCACATAAGGCTCCTCCTCTTCAGGCCACAGTAAATACTGATGTGATCCGGGGCCACGGAACGAAGTATTGTAGCTCCCAATGCAATCAAAATGTCTCTGCTGAGTAGATTCACAGGTGTGTCAGGCGAAACAACCAATGAATGCAACAGTTTTTGTTTTCCAACCATAGTGTGAAGAGGTGTAGGCACAGGCAGAGTCTATTTCACCCCATCAGAGAAGACATTTTATTGGATGGAGGAATATTCAACTTCTAACTCCTGGCTGATTTGGGATCAGCCGGACAAAACATTAACCACGAACAATTCAGCAGCGTTGCACAGCAAATCAAAACACAGCTCAGCATAAAACACTTCAATCAGTATTGCATGCAACAAGTTAATACCTTAGATTAACTACTGGTGATTATAAATCACCTTAACTGCCTCATCCTGCCCAGACCTCTTAATGCACCTATCCGGTTTTATATAAAAAGAACGAAATTACTTTGAGCTTGATTTCTTCTCTCCACCGGTTGAGGATGGATCAGCTCTGAAGAAAAGGAGGGGAGGGGGATCATGCATCCATGATAGAATTAAGGAGGGAAAAAAAAAAGGTAATTTCTCCTCCGTCCAGGAGGGGAAAAGTTGACGAACCGTTTAGTCAACTGAATCAACAAGGAGGGAAACTCATCTCCTTGGACATAGAACCTCGGTGGTTTTCACCTGCGCTGAGTTTGGCGTGGTCTTCGATCGGCAAATAAATCTTCTGATCTTCTCGTATCAGACAGATTTTCAGCTTTCAAGCTCTTCCGGGAATGGCCTGGTGGAGCAAAAGTTCGCCTGCAAGCTTTTGTCTCTCCAGATATGCGCCTCCGTTGCTGTCCTGTGAGACAGGCTGGAAATGGCCCCGAAACTTTCATCTCCTCTGGGTTTTACACTCTTGGTGACGTCAGAGCTGCGATGTCTGTTGAGTTGCGTGTGTCAAAATGTGCGACCAAACTGGATGACCCCAACATGTAATATAAAATTTTGTAATGCTGAAACTTGTTTTTTCAATGGGCTACATGAGTAACTATGTTTGTTGTTGAGGACCAGATTGTTGACGGGTCTCAATTATTCCAAAAATAATTTTGACCAGCCAACAATAAAACATGACATACTGACAACTGAAACTTTATGTCATCTTACTGAAAACAACTATGATTTAGAAAAAAAGCCAGCATTAACAAAAACATAAAACAGTGCATAAAACAGCCTGCTCTCCACAGAAAGAGCCACTTTACTTTTGGCTTCAGTAAATACAAATTTAAAAGCTGGACTGTATCAAATTAGGAAATTAGACTTTGATATTATTGCTTCCAACTCTCTGTGACCTTTAGCATGTTGGCCACTCTGATCTGTGTCAGGTCTGAGCATTTATTGCAATGAGGCTCCATCCAACAGGGTCAATATTTTATTGGCATCAATGTGTAAATTCAGGACAAGTGGAAATAATAACCAAAAAAGGCTGAATTTAACATTTGTCAATCCATTTTCTACATCTTCCTAAACCTTAAAGCGTTGCAGGCGGCCGGTGGTCAATTGGCAACAGGCACGGTAAACTATGGACATGTTGCTAGTCTATATGGCAACGCAAAGACACTCAGGAAAGACTATCATGCATGGACACACTGACACTTAAGGCAATTTAGAGGGGCCATATAACCTACCATAGATGTATCCTGAAAAGAACTTGTGCAGATGAAGTCCCAACAGCCCTTTGCAATATTATAAATGTGCACACTGGGATTATGATAGTACGTTATTGTGCAGCCCTCACTTGTGTGTTTGTATTGTTCAAAACTCTACAGGGTGCTAATAGAGCTACCAAACAAAGCAAAAATGTTCAAGTCTGGTTTAAGATGTACATGTATTTGTTCAATTTCAAGACTTAGAAAGGACCAGGTACCTTAATAATGTTTGAATATTTTGAAACTTCGCTATTTTTATTTTCCTTTTGAAAGTGAGTCATGGCTGAAAAGAGTGTTTTGTTCTCTCACTTAGCCCTCTTAAAGCCTACTTACTGTGCTAGTGTGCAGTATACGCATCATGCCAAGAAACTTTCTTTTTATGTATACAGGTTGTTATTATGTTATGATGTCTGTCTGTCTGTCTGTCTGTCTGTCTGTATGCATGTATGCACACTACTGGTCAAAAGGTTTAGAACTCCTTTCTCACTTAATGGGTCTCTTTATTTTCATGACTATTTAAATTGTAGATTCTCACCAGAGACAACAAACCTGTGAATGAACACACATGGAATTATGTGGTAAACAAAAAGTGTAAAATAAATCTAAACATTTTTATATTTTAACAAAATAGCCACCCTTTGCTTTGATGACTGCTTTTATCTCTCGGCATTCTCTATAAGAGCTTCATGAGGTGGTCACCTGAAATGGTTTTCCAAAGAGAAAGAACTTCCCAGAGGTTCATTGAGAGACGGCTAAAGGTTAATATTTCGGTCATTACAGCAAAGCGCGGCTACTTTAAGGATTCTAAAATATGACATATTTAAAGTTATTTTACAATTTTTTGCTTGCTACATAATTGGATATGTGTTAATTTACTGATTTGATGCCTTCATTGAGAATCTACGTGCAATGTAAATAGTAATAAACATAAAAAAAAAACATTAAATGAGAATGGTGTTCTAAAACTTTTGACCAGTAGTGTATGTATGTGTGTATAAGCCAAAAAATTAGTGATTTGCTGCTGAAAATCCAGTCAGTCCTGCCATAGATGTGTGCTTTGTCAGAAGGATTTGCAGGTACAGTACAGCTAGCTCAGTCCAGAGACCAAATTGGCTGTTAGGAACATTGTTGCAGTGACGATTGAGGTGATGTAAGTGACTGTGTTTAGTGTGGCAGCCTGAAGGGGGGGGGCTAGCTAACCCCATAGATATTTACTGCTCTCCCTTAACAGCCACAGTGTGCAAGTTATCATTTTGCAGCCTGCACTGTAGAGCGATTCGCGTTTCTCTGTTGGGCTGTGGCTCCACCTAAATTTGGAGCTGCGGTGTGGAAAAGCTTGTGGGATCTTTTCACCTTTTCAAGGCCATTGCCATCAATTGGTACATAGTAATGCTAATCACTGGTCACAGGTTTACTGACGCAGGCATTGATGCAATGGGAAATGTTGGGAGAACAGCAGTTTTTCTAGACCTATTTGACAAAGGTGTATCAGAAATAGCACACCCATGTTCATGCTGTAAACATATGTCACTTGACAAAAATGTATTTCACACTTTGAGTAAATTAAAGAGAATCTTGCGAACCAAGAAACAAATAAGACATGTAGTTACTGACTCTAATCCTATTTTTAAATTTGCAAGGCTTTTGATCCATCACATAATTTGCAAACAAAGCATTTAACCCAGAGAAACAGCTGAGTGCAAGTTCTAGAGCAGCTGCAGCCTCAAGCTTTTAAAAGAAAAGTGCTAACACGTAGAAACATGCATGCTCATTATTTCTCTGTAACACCTACATGCAATTCTTATTTAACTTTTAGCCAACTGTTCTGTTCTTACCACATGAATTCTGTCATGGAGACAGAGAAAAATACACCAGACAACCCCCTTCCCCCTACTTTGCCCCACCTGTTGTAGAGCTACAAACAGTTGTACATTGTATTGTTACAGACTTGGGAGCAGGGGGCACGGGGTGGGAGTTTATTGGGTGGCTGGTGGCGACCACTTCTACCCCACGGCAGAATGTTCTGTCTGCACATCTGATCCACTCTAACAGAAAGTGATGCCCCTTCTTTGAAATGCCTTCTCTGAGCTCTCATCGAGCTAGCAGGAGTTTCTCGCATGCTTTCCAGTTTTCAGATTTTTTACCAAACTGTAATTTTATGCCCTTGGATCTGTAGGGCTCTTTGGTTCGATTGGAGTTTATGATTAAGGGAATTGCATCTACATCTCTTTTAGGCAGTATTAAAACCGGTATATTTTGAATTGCAGACTAACGTCTCATGCTTGTCTAAATGACATATATTAACGTAGTGTAGAGCCAGAAAACCTAACCTTTTTATTGTTTTTCAAAGTGGATTATTAATTTTAAAATCCACTTTTCTGAAACAAAGAAGTATTTTGAAACATGGCTGAAAGGTAAGAAGGGTGTAACTATATATGGATGGTGACAGTGTCTGTAATGGTGACGTATAGAGATATCTTACAGTAATCACATAACGGATTGTTTACTTTTTACCCAGAATATGTCAAAAGGATATGTGGTCGCTTATTGGCAACATAGAAAAAGGCTGTATTGACACTTTTGCAATCAAGATATGGGTGAAGTAAGCAAGTCAACGACATTGTAAACATTTTTTGCCTAAGGGTTATAAAAAGTTATAAATAACTTTCTAAACACTGACCCTGCATGTTTAGCCACGAGGATTAGCTTTAGTATCTGTGACTGGTTTTGTCTTAGTGTTGACTTAATGTTGAATGACTGAGGTCTGACTGCAGCTCCTGTCTGATTTTATATCAGAATTTTAACTTCCAACACATGTTTAGCATTAGCTTGAAGTGACTTTTTTTTAGGGCCACACATAGAAAACTTTGTTTGAGTGATGGGACAGACAGTATCCTTTGAAAAATATTTTGACAGATACAATTGGTAGCGGGCTGCACAGTGGCACAGTTGGTAGCACTATTGCCTTGCAGCAAGAAGGTCCTGGGTTCAATTCCCGACCAGGAGTCTTTCTGCATGGAGTTTGCATGTTCTCCCCGTGCATGCGTGGGTTCTCACCGGGTACTCCGGCTTCCTCCCACAGTCCAAAGACATGCCTGTTAGGTTAATTGATCACTCTAAATTGCCCTTAGGTGTATGAATGTGTGTGTGCATGGTTGTTTGTGTGTTGCCCTGCGATGGACTGGCGACCTGTCCAGGTGTACTCCGCCTCTCGCCCATAGACTGCTGGAGTTAGGCACCAGCTGCCCCACGACCCACTATGGAATAAGCGGTAGAAAATGACTGATTGACAATTGGTAGCTCCATTAAACCCTCATAGCACCATACCGACTGATTATGTGGAGAAAAGTGAGTCTTGCAGAACCGCTGCATGGCTCACTAATATAAAGTAGACTACTTTAGTGAGTTGTTATAAAAAAACATGCAGACGCATGCCTGTGTGTATCAGAGTAACATTGCTGGCCAGAACCAGAGCTGGATTCACAACATCTATCCTAATGCTGTCTCAATTTTAATGTTTCGAATTATAGCTTATTATAGGCAGTAATTTTTTCATTCCGGTGATTTACAGGCAAGTTGGACTACAGAGCTAAGTTGCCTGTTTGTTGGGTCGCCCAGCTTTTTCGGCAACATTTCTCCGGGGGTTAAATCACCATATAAATCTTCCCTTTATGAACTCAAATTTGAACTCAAGACTTTGCTGTCATTGCCGTTTTGCACTGATACCCGAGTTTGGCTTTCCAAATTGAAGATTATCACTTTTCAGCAGTTTTCGGTTCTCAGGTGCCTTGTGCTTACTTTTTTACATGCACACATATTTTTAAACTTCAGTCATGGAATTGAAAATAACCTGTAATCTACAAGCCTGAACAAAGAAGAAAAGAAAAAGTTGTAAGTTATGATAATTGCTGATATTGTTCAAAATGTTTGAAACATGTTTAAAATGTTTAATGAAAAAAATTACATTGTGTTCAAATGAAAAAAATGTGAATGTTGCCAAAAATCATTTTTCCTTCTCACAATATCGCCAGACAATCAGAAAAAATATCTTTGTTTCCTTAGATGCCACTGCAATGAAAGTAGGCACAATTCCTTGGTGCATTCCCATGAACAGTCTGAAAACTCTGTGACTTAGTAATTTTTTCCATACTAGCTTTACTCTGTTCAGGGTTAAAAGGGGCTTGGAGCCTATCCTGAAGGTCATGGTTCATGACATGTGGTGCACCCTGGACAGGTCACCCATCCATCACAGGATCAACATACAGACACACAACAGAAACAGGCATGCACTCACGCACTCACTTAGAATCATCAATCAAGCTAATTCCAATAACTTTGGTCCGTAAAAGGAACCCAGCACACCCTGAAAAACTTCACATAGACACTGAAGAATTGCAAATCCTGAGCTGAGATTTGAAAGAGACATTCCTGCTGTGAGGCAATAGTCTTAAACAATGTTGTGCAACAAAAACAAACTGAATTCAAACAAAATTCTGTTCGCCTGTCATGGCCCAAGATTATTTAGAATGCACTGAAGTTATATGAAAAACAATCAGTCACCAGATCTTAAACCAGCAAAACACCTTTTGGGAGTACTGGAGCAGGATATTTGCATCAGTTTTGGTACTTTCTTGCCAGTATGAACCATAATCCCTTGGGAATGACTTTAACACAATGTTGAATCTATGACACAGAGAATTAATGCAGTTCAGAGGGTCAACGATGGCTAACCTGGTAACAGCAAGGTATACCTAATAAAGTGGCATGTTTGGTACAGACTGTTTTACCTTTGAGGATGAATAAAAAAGCAGTTTTAATTTATGTTGCTTTGTAAGTCTGCCCAGTGGTTTAATGGCTATGCCATGGCGTCTTAGAACAAGAAGCTCTTGCCTGTGCAGGCCTCTCTCTGTGTGGATTCATGTCTGCTGTTTTCTTGTTTCCTCCCACACTCCAACAACACATATGTTAGGCTAAATGGTATCTCTAAATTTAACCTGGGATGAAATGTGAGTGTGTAGGGTTGTTTGTCTCATGTGTTTTTTTGTTGGCTTTATAATCAACCAGCGACCTGTCCATTATTAAGGCCCCCCATCCCACCCCAGTGACCCTGAATGAGACAAAGCAGTTACAGAAAATATATGAATGAATGTGTTGTTTTATGTACATATTTCACAAAGTGCAATCAAAGGTTAGGTCACAGTCTCCCTGGCAGTAACTGATGACTATTGTAATTGTTATGACTATTTTGTTATCTATGACCCTGACAATGTTTGTCACAAACCATATCTGCACTGAAAACAGTTTGTGCTGATTTTGCCTCTGGGGCTTTGCGAACGGACATGCTAGAATAAAAAGGCTACTAAAGTTATACGGCTGTAAGGTATAGTCTAGACCTGTAACCAAGGAAAGTGGCAACTTAAGTTTGCAACTATTGCTCCTGTTGTTTCATGTAATATTAAAAACCTTTGATAGAAGAGAAGGACCTCGAAACAACACATTCAAACTGGTTTGATCTCTTCTTGAAATAAAAAGAAGAAAATAAGTTAAATGACAGTTGATATTTTTTAGATCTTCACTTTGCTTAAATAATGAGCAAATCATTGTGTTAAAGATTTTTAAACCATGTCCCAACTTTTCTGAAATCTTTGTGTGGTGATTGTGTGTCTTTACTTCTATTTTTTACTTGTGAGCATAGAAGCATTTGTTATTAGATTAGTGCAATGGTTTTTGAATACCTGCCTTTTCATATTAAAGTAAAGACTAGTTGTGGCTGCAAAAACTGTTGTCTTAAAAACTAAGAAGCTTTTTAACAATTTCTAACTAAATTATATTGTAGGTGACCTTTTTGTTAGAAATGAAGATATTATGGTGCCTTTCAAAAACATTCATACCCTTTGCACTTTTCTTACATTTTATCATGTTACATCCACAAACTTAACTATATTTTGGTGTGATTTCTTTGTGACTGGTCAACATATTCAGCCTCCTAAGTCCTTAAGCATAGCTGCTCTAATTACAGCTGCAAATCTTCAGGGTATGTCTCTACCAGCTTGTGTGCTTAGAAGCTGAAACTGCTTTTCATTCTTCAATGCAAAATAGTTTAAGCTCACTCAGATTTGATAAAAAGAGTGTTAACAGACATTTTCAGGTCCTGTCATTGATTCTCAGTTGGATTTAGCTCTGGACTTTGACTGGGCCATTCTAACACATGAATTTGTGAATATGTTATGATCTACACCCTTCCGTGTAGCTCTGGCTGTTTGTTTCCAGTTGTCGTCCTCCAGAAATGTGAAACTCCTCTTAGTGTCAAGTCTTTTGCAGCCTCAAACTATTTTTCTTCCAGGACCACCCTTTTGTTAACTCCAGCCATCTTCTTAACAACTCTGATCAGCTTCTAGCTGACCAGCTCAATCAACATTTCCATAGCATGATCCTCTCTCCTCCATTTCTTACCATGAGGATGTTGTGTGCAGAGTGATGTTGCTATGTCCTCTTAATAGCATGTGTTAAACTTTTAATGGAAATGGCTTTCTTTCAACCAAGGCATTCCTATCACCACTCCTCTAATTAGAGCCAGATTTGTGGAGTGTACAATTAACCGGTCATCCACCTGGGTTGTGGATCAGTACAGGTCCTCCAGAGTTACCATGGACTTGTTGGCTGCTTCTCTGATTAATGCTTTCCCTGTCCGGCCTGTAAGTTTAAGTGGATCGCCTTGTCTTGGTAGCTTTGCAGTTCTACCGTACTCTTTTCGGACGATGGATTGAAAAGTGCTCTGTGAGATATTCCAAGCTTGAGATATTGTTTTATAACCTGACCCTTTTAACTTCCCCACAACTGTGTCCCTAAACTGTTTGGTGTATTCCTTGGTCGTCATGATGCTGTTTGTTCACTAATGTTGCACAGTGTTATTTATACTGAGATTAAATTACACACAGATAAATCCATCTATCTTCTGTGGGCAGCTGGTTTCACTGCATTTCACTGGATTCAATTTAGTGGTGTCAATGTAAAAGGGGCTAAATACAAATACATGGCATTTCTAAAACTTTTGCAAGGCACTCTTAATAAACATATTAACATAGCAGGAATGGCTGGGCCAAAGTAATGAGATAAAGGTAACACAAAGTCTCTTTTTTTAGATCATTGTTTTCTCTTTGGGTCCAAGGTTTTCCTGTGACCCTCTAATAAGTGAGGGGGCAAGCACGTGTGAAGCTGGAGGTCATATGACGTATCACATTTGAGATGTCAGACTGACTGAATATCTGCCAGAAGTCAGTAATCTGCTTTAGATTTGATGATTGATGATTCAGGAAAATTCTGGGCCCCTTTATGTTAAGGGTCAACAGAGTTAGCAATGAAAGTGTTGGTGTGTTTAACAAAATTCAATTTCATATTGCAATGAATGAAGTGAGTAAGGAAAAATGTTAATGTGCACTTGTAAAAAAAGGTGTTTGGTCTTGTGGGACACCATTGTCTCTCTTGTTCTTATGTGTTAATATGAAAGTTGGAGATGATTCGGTCACTTTATATCTTGTATACAGTAACAAGGCGCGTCAAGGTCAGGAATTTAAGAAGCGTAAAGAAAGGCAAGGAAGGCAACCCCCTGACCTTTTTTCATGTCAACCCTCTGTGCGGTACTCATATCTAAGCTGCTGTGGCTGTTGGGCAAACAGGGGTTCAGCTCAAGTGTTATTCCAAGTCTATTAGCTACAAACTTGTCAGTGTGTTTAAAGTCTTGTATGACACTGGAATCCTCCATTCATGGTGCATGGCATGTCATCACAATATTTCATGCCCCCCTCCAAACAGTACAAATGTGTTGGACATAGTTCAGGAGTGTGTGTTTAGATTGGCAGGATACAGTTGGAGAGAAAACAAAGCCTTGCCAGGACAGGCTCCAGGGATCGTTCTTCCAAGATTATAGAAAGACTCTTCCTACTATATATCTATCCATACATTAGACCATCATACATGACATTTATGTAGTATATACATTTTCTACTTTTGGGATAAAAAGGAACACACAAAAGGAATTTAATATAAAACTGTACAATGTCTTGCAAAAGCATTCATAGCACTTGAACTTTTCTTATATTTAATCATGTTATATCCACTAGTAATGCATGTTTTTATGTATTGTCTAGCTTATACATATACTTATAGCTTATACACATACACATGTGGACAAAATTGTTGGTAACCCTCGATTAATGAAAGAAAACCCACAATAGTCACAGAAATAACTTGAATCTGACAAAGGTAATAATGAATAAAGATTCTATGAAAATTAACAAATGAAAGCCAGAAATTGCTTTTTAAACATGCTTCAAAAGAATTATTTAAAAAAAATAAACTCATGAAACAGGCCTGGACAAAAATGATGGTACCCTTAACTTAATATTTTGTTGCACAACCTTTTGAGGCAATCACTGCAATCAAACGATTCCTATAACTGT